>APFE031202341.1:15840-49798 GCA_000404065.3 Pinus taeda
GAGATGGTATCGGGGCATAAATTCATATATAATGAAATGGACGGTCTTGACCTGCTTGAGAGAGGGGAGAACCACCTTACCGAATAATAGTAGACTGCCCGAGTGTTGATGGTAAGATAAGCTTGGAAAGATGTTGGCAAGGAAACTTGCAAGTACAGTAATGATTTTTGGAAACTATTTCCTTGCCCCTCCTATTTCTCTCTAAGGCTTGCACTTGAAAACCTCCGCTCTCCTTTAAGATGAAAGAATAGGAGGCCCGGTAAGTGAGCCCTGCCGAACTCTTCGACTATAAGGGCAAGCATCGCCTCTTCATTCATATGAGTGAGGGTATGTTAGCAACACTCCGACCTGAACTAAGGAGAGGGAGAATGTCAAAAACCTCCACCAAGCTAAAATGGCCAAATTAGTAAGGGAAAATGATGTTCAAACATCTGCCAATGCCAATATATTCTCTATGTCATTTATGCATGAAATGAATTATAAGGGAGGGAATTGTAATATTGTAATTAACGCATCAAAACCTTTGCCTCCTCTCTTTTATCGAGCCTGCTTGCGCATCTAAAATGGCAAGAATAGGAGAGATAAGATGTGAAAACCTCCCCTCCTGAAAATGTAAATAATAGGAGGGAAATATGTGAAAACCTCCGCCTCCAGGGATTGGGGGTGGGTGGAAATAGTGGTCGAGCCGCTTGCGCAATCCTCTCCCCTTAGTCAGTTGAGCAACTAAAAGTTCCTCTCCTTATTAGTCGAGGCCCTGCTGGTGATGGTGGCCTTAACTGTTGAGCAACTAAAGTTCCTCTCCTTATCAGTCGAGCCCCTGTCGCGTGAGGGGCCTTATCAGTCGAGCCTGCTTAAAGGCATCCTCTGTGGCAAGAAATAGGAGGGAAAGATGTGAAAACCTCCCACAGCCATATGCTCTTTTTCCCGGAATCCACGAGAGATTCTTTTTCATAATAGGGGCCACTGCTTTACATAACTTCCATGTTGAGGATCCTTTCTCTTCCGGCAGAAGCTGATCTAAGCATCTGAGTCTAGAACCCTGCAAACCCTATCCTCTACAACACAGGCAGTGAAATTCCTACATAACTTGGAATATTAGGAATTGAAACATTCTTTCAGTACAATAATACTCAGGCTTCGACCATTGTGGGGAACCTATCCAAAAATCATCCTTGCGTAATGTTGATTACGTTGGTCTAGCTCCTCGGTAATCCTCTAGGTGGACCCATTTTTTAGGGATGTTGACCAAGTTGCGTCAAACAAGCACAGTGGAATACTATATTGCTTCTTTGGAGTGATTGGCAATACGCATAGAAGAGATAATTGGTGAGTTCTTCAAGGAGTTTTTTATACGTGGTATCAAGGAGGAGATCATAGCCCAAGTTTTGATGTCCCACCCTGCTACTTGGTTGGAGGCCTCTCAGCTCACAAAGAAGGCTTAGATGGTGGTAACAACCTAGAACAAACGACCCAATTTTGTTCCACCCAATATAACGTCCTCGTTACGTCCAACAATTCGAGTAGCTCTCCCCCCGCCCCCATTCCTCATTCCCCATTTCTTTCACAACTACTGATCTCAAATAGGGGCAAGAGATAAGCCTTTGGTCCTTCTCTTCCACTTCACTTCAACTACCTTATCTCATGGTGCTTGCGCGCTTAGGGGGCCCTCCAATGAGTTGGGAAATAAGCCAAACACTGCAGCCACTAAAAGCACTACTTACTATCTTAAATCACGACCAAGTCATAGATGCAAATGAGTGAGCGTTAGCGAAGGCTGATCAAGTCATAGCTTCAAGTCAAAGTCCTGCTCGGAGATCAAGCTGATCTGGACCAAGAGCAACCAAGCTACCTACCTGCTCCCCCAAGCGTACCCGAGCGAGAAATACCCGGATACGAATGAACAATGTGGGCTGCCAGGTGAAGGATATGGAGGGGCATTTCACATTCAATATTTCCGGAGCTGCTGCCTCCCGTCGACGAGGAGCGACAAGGTGAAAATCAATGGTTACTTCTTGTTTTCAACATGGGAGCTTATTTCCAAACAACTCTTTGGGAACAATGGAAAAAGGATATCCTGACACAAAACCATAGGGGCTGGGCGGATCCAACGGTGAACAACTAGCCAAACCCGCTGGAAGTCTGAGGACCTTTAGTACCCTACCCCCGAAAACACCCTAAGGCTAGAAGCGACCTTGTATCAAGACCAAAACCAGGTAGAGAAAGCTTATTGATTAGAGCAGAGGAGTTTAAGCATTTTGTGCAAACTATAGTACAAGAGTCTTGAGGTGAGGGAGGTTGGGTTTCACATGAGCCCTGAGATGTTAGAAACGGGGCATCTATCCTAGTTCTTTTCATTGTCATTATCATTCCATCATCATCATTGTCGCCACTGTCACCATAATCCAATTGCATCAATTTCATAGGCCTTGCATTTGACTCTGGTCATTGCACACCATCCACTCAGCTGGACCCTTAGAACTCTTTTGAAGACACATCATCAGTGCACACTATCCACATCAGCCTTGCTCAGCAGGCATTTTCACCTGGGTCACCCACTGAAATGAGGAACGAAGTTAGTTAGTTTGATGTCCTATAATACCGATCACATGCGGAGGAAGAGCAACCTTTATTGACTCATGTTTCAATGGTGAGGTGAGCGGAATGGTTCAACCCTTTCCCCTTATAAAAAATAAAGCCATTAACCGGTTGGTACCCCTACTATTATAAGGGAACCTACAAATAGTCAGCCCATTCAAGTGAGTGAATAATATTACCAATTGCTTGCTTGAATAAGTAGAGGTGGTGAAAGGTGCCACTAAAATAATGGCCGGGGCTACTACAGGACCGCTATGATTGATCCTGCGAGTTCATGGATCTCAAAAGGCATTAGTGTGAGCGAATAGTGAAACGACTCCTTTAATAAATAATAATAGAGGCCCTTTATATAAATAGGCAAGTTGAGGTCCATGTATTATGGCCCTTTTTCATAATAGAGGCTGGCCTACTAAATGAATAAGGCGAGAGCACTTTTAAACCTGGAGAATCACGCGTGCCTACTATATCAAAGACATTGAAACCAAAGAAAGAGCCTATCTTATTGTATAGAAAAGGGACTTATATCAATTCAATAGTCCCCTCCCCCTAGCCCGGGTTGTCCCTATCCATCCTGGTGCCTGGTTCCCTTTAGAGAGCCAGTACCCCCCCAATGAAGACCCTGACCAGGTGGTACTCTTCATCGTGGTCCCATCTACCATATTCACTTTGGTCTTATCCAGTATACCTTTTTTCTATAGGCGAAAAGCTATATCCATCTATAGGGACCCGAATGTCCTATCTTGATGGATACTTACCCAAATGTAAGTAAGAAGGCAAGCAAGCTTATACCTTTCCTGGCCTTTCTAACCCCGATCTTAAAGGATTGAAAGGTCAAGGATAGCGAATGAAACTGACACGCGAGAGAAGGTCATGGTTCGTTCCCTCCAGAACGGAGGTTCCTACTCTCATTCCCATCTCCTCTCGTTCCAAAAAGACATTCTTCATTTTGGGTGAAAGGCCACTGGCTTGTCCTACCTTCCTTGTCTGGTAAGAAGGTAAAGGAGGACAAAAGCGAAGGTGTTGTGTTCATTCTTTCTTATCTCTCTAGTTACCGAAAGCCCTATATCCCCTCAAAGGCTTGCGAGGTGAAAAGGTGCTTGCTTTCACACTCTGTGGGGAAGCACCTAACTGAGTCAATAATCATTTCATTAGACAGGCTAGGCGTAAGGAACGTATTGAAATCCCCCTCACAACTAAGAGTAAAAGGAAGATATTTCGAGTGGGTCAATAAAGAGAGGGGCTGTGCCGAATGACTGGCTTTCCTTTTCTAGAGTTATGGTTGGATATCTATAGATGGAATAGTTGTCCTTTTATTTATTTGAATCTATAATAAGAATGCCTAGTTATCTCCTTCGGTTTAGTTAGGCGATCAATGTATTATAAGAATGACTGAGTATTTCCTTTGGTGAAACCCAATGTACGATTGGAACACTAGAATTGAAGTGGTTAAAACCCTCAAAGAGAGAAATAGTCCACGACACTTAGGCAATTAATCATTGACAAATGACCTTTCATGCTCTTGAAATATAGATCATGGACTAATCAGGCTTTAAGCCATGGATCAAGTGTCGTTAATATTAAGGAGATGTTTTAACAATCATATCATTGATGTGAAAGACATGATTGTGATCATTGGGAAGGAGGATTTTCCCCCGATGTATCCTTATAAATACCTGGCAAGTCCCTATGGTAGCTGCCCATAGCCAACAAAGGTTCTCCCCGAAGGCAGGCATTCCCCTAGCATCCCCACCTTCCTCCCGCATATGGCACCAAGATGAGCAAGCATTCATTTCTGTCGCTGCCCGAGACAGAGCACGGAAGCAATGTTATTGCATGTATTACGCATGGCGTATAGCTAGCGTTCGTTCAAGATCCTCTATACACCCCTATTGGATTGGCCAATCGTTATATGACTGCTCGAATGAGAGGATGTTAGTTCGCTTCTATCACTCACTGGACGGCCCTATCGGTCGACAAACGGATGCATCTTCGTTGGTCCATATGGATGTCAAATGCCACAAAGCTTTCCTATTACATACATAATATCGGTGTCCATCTTTCATCATCTTCGATCAATCGGTAGCGTATCATGGTCATCGACATCCTCATCTATTGAAGCCCATATTGTAGACGTGATATGACCCGATACTTTCAACGACGTTGAACCCGATACCATTCCGTCCGATTGATTTGAGACCATTTTGATCCGATACTGACTTGAAACAACATCATATTAATAACGTAATATAATATGAATTGATGGCATTGAACCGAATCACGACTAATCGATCACCTGAATACAATCATTGATTTAGGTACTGGATGGGATGATTGATTGAGGTTGAACCTGGGAAGCATTAATGAACCGATCATGTATGCAGCTTTACCTATACTTAATGGTGGGTGCTAGATTGACAGCTGGGCACCATTTTTGTTGAACCAATTCAACATAGACTGCAGGGAAGCACAAACCAAGAATTCAAAGTTTCATTATAGCTCTGGTTATGAATTTTGATTGCTCTGGATGCATGGCATCGACCAAAGTGCTAGATGTTTGCAGCACCAAAAAGGCCGAAGTTTGTCACACCGAGATATGGAGGATTCTAGCACAACACATATAAGAAAACACAGTAAGGGATTGTTCTATGTATGGCTGGAGGAGATGCGCTACACCATCAAGTAGGTACAGTACATTCCACTGCAGGTAGTGGAAACATATGGGCCAATGACAAACTTCAAGGTGACCATACATCATTTCAATGGATAGTAGGGTATTAGGGATCCTGGCCTGGGTTTGAAGCTTGCCTAGGAATACAGTGCCTTTTCCTAGGATGATTGAGCTTGGGGTGCTCAGATGCTCGGGGGTCAGCCTAGAGTGCGAGATAGGAGTGCAGACGGATTACATATAAGTGCCCTGTGTGAGTGTCATTTGCTCAGAGTGTAGATGTTGACGTAGTGTGCATGGTAGAGTTTATACGAAGCTGCGGTTGATTGAAGTGGTACAGAGCTGCTGAGTGGATGGGTTGGCACGGGGCTGCTAAGTGGTAAAGTGAGTTGGTGCATAGGCCTAGCTAAGTAGATAAGGTTTTTTGTTTTCTCCTTAAGGACCTTACCGAAGAGGAATAAAAAAGCCAAGGAGATAAGAACCTTGTGTACACGGGTTCAAAGTAGTAGCCATAGGCAAGGCCTTTCCTTACATGTGTCTGGTCATCAGAGGGTTTGGGAAAGGTGGAATTTCTACCAGTGAGTGGAGCGGGCTCCTCCTCCCCCTCTGCTTCAATCTATATATATAATGTTATATATCATATATTTGATAAATAATCTATATAGAAATCTTTTTAGGGGAATAAAAGCAATACCTTAATGCTTATGATAGATGAGAAATATGTATAGATCTAATTCTCCTTCGACCAGTATGAATGATATGTTTTATATGAATGAGATTACTCATTTATTTGTCTCTAAACATGCTCTTCTTTATGAATGCTATTTTTCATTCTCTTTCTGAATTCAACTCTGTATTATTAATGCGAAGAGAAAAGAATAGCTGGAATTCAGAGATAGAGGTGGCTTCTTTAGCAGGTTTGAATGAGAATTATTATCTCTTTCTCTACCTTCCTAATCATTGGAAGGGCAAAAATATCTATTTTTTAAGGCATTGTAGAACTTACCTGGCCCCTACTTGACATACTCCTTCCTCATATTCCACTTCTTTTCAGGCCAAGACCATGTAGACAAAAGCAATACAACTACCTCGCAGAAAGCAGGAGAACAGAACATAAAAAAACTGTCATTACATATGAGCCCCTGGTCATCAGAAAGCGCAGGGGAGAGAACCTTGACTTTGACACCCAGACTACCTACCAGGAATCCTTTTTATTAATTCGGCATACCATAAAGGTGCGAAGCTGCTTGTCCCTCCGGGGGGCAAGGAATTCACTGTAGTTGGAGGTATTCTTAGGGGAGGGCAGGGGATTCATTTCATATTCCTTTCTTTCAAGGGGAGCACCGTGCAGGGGAGCTTCTTTATACCAATTATCCATTCTTCTTATGCCCAATAGTATATAGGTCCTCTATAGGTCATGGTACTGAAGTCCTCCTTCTACCCATCAAGTACTGCTAGTCTACTCCTCATCGGACCTAGAAAGCCAGAGGGGAAACCCACCTTATAGAACCTACCGGTCAGCCTACCTACAGATCATTTATGGTCTTCTCCTCCTTTTGGTCAGCCTACCTAATGAAGCCCACCTAATGAATACCTACCCCAGATGTCAAATAGGAATATAACCACCCCGGACTACTAGAAACCAACTGAGCTTAGTTAACTACACTCTCCCTACTCAAATACAAAAAAAACACCAGGTTAAGCACCTTAAAAAACAGATTGATTCGATTCATTCATTTGGTCACTATGATCACTGCCCATTATCATTATGGCTGACCGGCGCTGCTCACTCATCAGGTTCGGTCATTTTGTACACTTGCTTGTTTCTTTCAGCGCGAAACGAATGGAAGTTCGATCTGATTGGCAATATTTTAGATTGATGGCATCGGGGCCCGCCGCTCTCTATCAGTCATCCCAAGGGTTGGCTCGACTGATGGATGGATCACCATGATTTTGGTTTACTTCCTCTATCGCTTCCTAAATAGTCCCCCATGAATGAGTTGCGTTCAAATGGGGTTTCGGTTCTTCGAATGATTTTGCACCCAAATAGCACCTATCAGAACCAGAGTTACTTAAATGTGGGTTATGAGGGCTATGAGCACTAAGTCGATCATAAGTTTTGTGGGCTCATGTTTGAGGTGGAGGTTTAGCAAGATCGGTTCGAATCAATCCCTCTTTTCATTATGGCTTTGGTGTGGGAATAGCTAGATGAACATCACTCAGTCCAATTGGTCCTTAATTCACTTTTGTTTCACGCTCTCTCTTTCGTTATGTATTTCACCATTATGATATTAAGCATGAGAACATATTCGATTGTGGCTGGTTTACGAGGCATTTATAGAGGTAGCATGATCTACATGCCAGTCACTAGTTGAGGCATTTATGTGGCGCAGACACCTCTAGTTTAGAAATCCACTGATCCAAACCGTTTGTTCCAATCTATCCTTCAGTGGTATCATGCCTAATCATTCGAATCTACGGGGTAGGTCTAAGTTCCATTCTCTTTGCAGCACTAGTTGGCTCATTAGTTGCTTTGCTTCAGATCGAGGAGTAAACAATCATCCGCGGCCTCTGAATAGGGTAACTCGCATCGAGCAATCTAATCCCCTAACACTAGTTTGGGATTTGTTACTCGGTTTTCCTATCCAAGCAAATGACCCAATCATTGTTACCATATTACTCCTTGAACCAATTAATGCATTAGCCTGTATGTCATCACGTGTTGTAAGCTTATTTCACCAGCTTAGCTGGGACTATTATGGTACTAAGGGCATAATTAGAGTCTTATACATGGAGGCACAATAAAATAGAATATAGCTAGTATTATGTAGTGTGCTTTATAAGAAAGGGCTTTAATTACACCATTACAGACTCAGCCTAGGCTAGTGTGTATAGTGCTCGTAGTGCTATCCTATTCATGTTCATCCATAGTCATTTATGCACTCTAATCATAATCCTATGTTTCTTTTTTCTCATAGACTTTATCGTACTTCATTTACCTCGTGCCCTATGACTATTCTGGTGCCCTGTTAGTCCATTACTACCTTTATCATGTGTTAACGCCAAGAATTTATTACCTAGGATAGAATATTACATACACTGGTGCATGACCATTAGAGTGAGCTTACCACAGGTTATGGATCCATAGTATGTATGACTTGTAGTAGAGTTAAGCACGGAGAAATACTAGTGTCACATCATGATGGTAGAAAACCTTAGTATACTGCCCTACATAAATTATGACATTGTATACCCATAGAGTGCCTTGGTCCTATTTCAATAGTATCTGTATAAATCATACCATGCCATGGAACCATATAGCTAGTACGAGTAAGCTCACTTATTTACTCATCAGGATAATGGAATCTAGACACGGTTAGACATAAGCATTTCGAGGCACGTAGGCTTAGTTAAGCTACTCTAGAAAGCTCAAGTTACAGCTAATGCTTAGCCGTCCAAACCCTTGTATATTAATGAAAGGATATAGCACTTATAAACAGCTAAATAATTTGGTAACGAAATACTAACTCAACAGTGACTAGGTTTCTCTGACCTCGGGATAAGCGTGTTCTGAGCCGACTTAGTCCGGGGCTTGGAATCACATATACGCTTACAGGTAATTTATCGTAGTATCAATCAATGGTTAACCTCAGGTAAGCTTAGCATGACTGTGATGTGATACATAGAAAGCAATAACTGTCTAACCATGGTAATGGGGCTTATTCTTCTTGCACTAAGGCTAGATAACGTTACGTACTTGACCATCAGGAGCAGCTTACCATATTAGCACTCTTTCCATGCTCGTGCCTATTAAGCATAGTGCACTATGGCATTTACTCAAGACGTAGAAGCTTATGTACTACAATACATTAGGTGCACGAGCCTTATACTTGGTAGTATAAATACCATAGAGAATTATGTGATATGACCAAAATATTGGAACGATTACAAAGTAAACAACTGTACTAAGCCTAGTCATCATATATGTAATGCTTAGTCAGCCTAGATGTTACTTGTTTAGTCAATTTAGTATGTTCTAAATTGCTACATTAATTATCAATCCGGGAGTCGTAAACTGATGAAGTGTGGCACACTATATGTGCAAGAAAACCTCTTTCTTACTTTCTATTGTTTTCAATTTTATCTTGTTTTTGGGGTTTTTATCTTGGTTTGTCTCTTAATGCAAATGGAAATCCTATTCCTAAGTTTTAAGAATACTTTAGAAGGCAGGTATGGGTATATATCTTAAGGCAATTATGTCCTTTACGATGACTTCCAGAACTTAACACTTCAAAGGATCTCAAAACATGCTAATGATGAAATTAATACTTGAAAAAGAATGTAAATGTGTAGCTATTTGAATCAAACAAGTGATGAACTACTGATCTTGAAATATCTATCTCTGCTACTCATCTAAATACATAAATAAAAGTTAATCTATTGCACTCAAACAAATCAAAAACTACAAACTAATAAAAGTAAAACCAATTCACTTCATTTATAGTTCGATAGCTCGCCAAGTAGCTTTTCGGGGTTAAGCCATGGCTCTGGAGATAACGTCAATAACATGAGGAATTGATATCTAAATTATCTACTTGCAAATGAAAATAAAATCAAGTCTCTTCACTTATAGTCTGATAGCTCGCTAAGTAGCTTTTCTGGGTTAAGCCATGGCTCTAAAGATAACGTCAATAACATGAAGAATCAAATCACTTCACTCAAAATCCGATAGCTCGCCAAGTAGCTTTTCGGGGTTAAGCCATGGCATTGGAGATAATGTTAAATGACATGAAGAATTTGATATCTAAACTAACTATCAAAAGCAAATGAATAAGACTGAAATCAAAGCATAACTGAAATTGAAAGCTAAGAAAACAAAGTTAGCAGAGAGGACAATCTCATGTCACTATTTACTACAAAAATTGTATGAAAATGCCTGGGCCTATCCTAACCTGAAACACACTGATCAGTGTTAGAAAAAATATACAACGCTTGGAAAGTCATGTACAGGAATGAAAAATTAACACCATAATTGAAATGTGAAATATACACAAGTGAACAAACTATGAAATATCTACAATGAAAAAAAAACAACAACATATGAAAACTTTACAGAAATAAAAGAACAAAACCTTAGCCAGCAGGGGCCCTCTGCACGGCCTTGGTTAACACGCTGTCAATCCGAGATTATGCTCACACAGTCATATAAAAAAGAGTCTTATTATATTGCAAAACAGAGGAAGGATCCTCTCGTTATCACAACAGGACTAGTGTCACGACACTGTACATAAACTTAACAGCAAGATTACATCAACAAAAACTAGCTACATGCATTTGCAAACGCGTTATTTATAAGGGAAATTACATAATTTTTTTTCCTATGGAACTCCTTCAGCAGAAGACACATAAAAAGACATCATCCGTGAGCTTAGCATGTTGGTTTCCATGATCATTCAATCTACCAACAGGTGGCTGTTGGATTTGTGTCATGGAGGCAGCCTACAGCTGTCAAAATGAATCCACGGATCTAGGAATGGTCTCTGACCCTTTACGTGTTGAAACAGAGACCTGTTTGCCATAGAACTCCTTCATTTGACCACTATTTGACCAAGGCTTTCCTTTATGAATTTGGCTAAACCAATAGGACCTGGTCCATGTCCAAATCATTTCTAACCTGCCCACATGCCTTGTTTTGCTTGCTGACACCTGCATCCTAGAGATCAACAAAAACAGCTGCAGAATCTCAAGTTAGCCACGGAAAGTGGCTGCATTCCACAGCTGATGAGAAAAATCTAAGTCAAATAGCAAACACAAAAACACAGTTAGAAAACCACTTAAATGCACTCTCAGAATCAATATGTAATGATTTTTGATAGCTTGTGGGGCACTGGTGAGGGGAAAAAGTCTAGGAAAGTGCGTAGAAGAGATGTAGTTTCAGGGCTCAACATACCCCCACTGTGAAGGTGTTGCATGTCCTCAAGCAACCAAAACTGTGACCATTCTCCCTTCAGTTACATATACATGCGTAGAAGAGAAAAATCACTTTAGACGACATTGAGGGCGGGCTGTTGGAGGTCGCCCGGGGATGTTGGAGGGCCCTTCAAGGGGGTTGTAGGGGCTGTTTTGAGGGGTGGAAGCATGGTGGGGGATGTTTTGGGGGCATTGGGGGTGTACTGGTGGGGTTGCCAGAAAATTAACTCTACATCACTAGAAAAATTAAACCAAAGGAGGGGCTTAGGGGATGTTTGGTTGTTGGTTGGAAGGTGGGGTGATGGGGCTCCTGAGACCTCTGCTAACACATCCAACCTTCTTTTCTTCTTTCTCGGTACCACTATCATCCTCGGCTTCCTCATTAGGCACTTGAATTTGAGGTTGATGAGAGATCTGCTCAACCTCCTGCTCTTTTTCTTCAATTTTCTATTTTTCTTTTGCCACAGCCCAAGATGCAACATGGTGTTGTCATGAATAATCTTATCCAACCCGCTCTGTTCTTTCAATGTTTCATTTTCTCTTTTGATGTGTCTATTTAGGACCTCTAGTTCAAAAACTTCCTGTTTTAGTGATTGGATTAGAGCTTCCTAGGCTGTATTAGGCTGGGCAGATGAAGTGCCTTGATCTGTGGCAGTCTTCTCCAATGACTCAATATAATCATACATTTCTTGCTAGGTTGGATCTATCTCAAGTGTAGTTTTTCTTGGGCTATCCCCAAAATCTGGTTGAGAAGGATTGATCTCAAAATCTGGTTGAGAAGGACTGATCTCAAAATTTGGTTGAGAAATAGGAGTATGGTGTGGGCTACGGCTAGGAGGGATTGTTGGAGGCTATTCCAGTGTTTCCCCTCCTAAATCGATGAAGTGGGGCCCTTTAGTTTGTACTTTCCTCAGTTTTCCTTTAAGTTTGGAGCTCCTCCTTAGATTTTGTGACCTAGTGTCTCCTTTCTCCACACTCTGTTTTTCTTTCCCTTTTCTCTTTGCTGCAGCTGATTGTTCCTGAAGGTAAACTAGTCTTTCAGAGAGTATTTGGTCCTCTTCTGAGGAAGGTTCTGGGGTTTGATAGACAACTTCAATATTTCTTTTCCCCTTGAGTTTTCTTTGCTTCCTAACCTCAGTTCTTTTCTTCCTACTTTCAGACAGATTCTCTTCCTTATTAGTTTCTTTAGCTATGTTAGTAGGAGTGTCCTAAATTTTCACACTTGTTTTCCTTCTCCTACTTTTCCTTGCTGAGCTGCTCTCGAGTGTTTCAAGTGGATCCTGAAAGAAGTTTCTAACCAAAAACTGTTCCCAGGTGTCCTTATTTTCCTTCAACTATTTTTCAATCAAAATTTTTGCAAGGTCGTGATGGTACAGGTGGGGTTCTATGTCCTCCAGATTCTTTTGTACAGTTATGGACATATTTTTCAGGTTATTCAATAAAAATTAAGGCAAATTGATGGTTTGATTTTCTAGAAAATTCATTAGCAACCAGGTGTGGTACATATACATGGACCCAAACTATCCTTCACATGTAATAAACTTCTGGATTATCAATAATAGACTAGTCCACTTTTCCTCTAAAGCAGAGACAGGGATTCCACGTTTGAAAATGGTTATATCCATACCTGGATTGCATAGGATAATCCTCCAGGCCCTCTCATTAAAGCTTTTGTTTTTGAACCACCGTTCCCCCTCTTTTGGGAGTTCTGTTGCTGCTGCGATAGATGCCTCTGTGACTGAAAATATAAGATCTCCAACCTCAACTTCCACACCATTAAAAGACCTCGCAAATGTCTTCGTAACTTCTTTATTGTAACCTCTGAATTTCTGGATGAACTGTAGCCACCGTGCCTTCCTTAGTATGCTTTTCAATTGTGGATATCCCTCCATGAATTTAGGCCCTTCCGGTTCTGCTCTTAGAAAAAGACCCATTCCTTCCTCCTGCCTTAAAATACGTCTGAGTGAGTAATGGATTGACGGAGGTGAAACGGCTGTGTTAGCGGGGAATGGAGAAGGTTTGTGGAGAAAAACCAGTAGTTGTAAACGAAAGAGCAGAGAACAGGTAATGAGAATGAGTTCACGGGGATGTAAACAAGCCATAAATAACAAACACAACTTCAATGGGATAGTATAGAAGTAGAGTGAGCTTGGATTTTGAAATAGAAGGTTGTGGAATAGGTGTGAGTGTGTTCTCAAAATGACTACGGATTTGTGCGGCGGGGAAGAGTCGTGATCAAACAGATTGTGTCCTCATAATTACCCGGTTCAGCAGGTGGAATGCCAACATACAAATAAACACGAGTTAAATTCGGAGGCAGATCATGAAGCCGTTAAAAATTAATGCAAGGTTCGTGGAGGAATCATGTAAAGGCCATGGAGCGGTTATGAAAGCTATCAATGATAATCATTACACATAATGGAGCCGTGGTTTCATAACTATATAGAATGTGCTTTAAAATGCTATTTGAAATGAATTTTGCTTACCTTAGAATCTTACCACTTCCGCTCACTGACCTTTGATTGGCTGCTTCTTGTTGGTATTTTAGGCGTTTTATATCTTCAACATATTTTCCTTTGTCATACCTGCATTTGGTTCCCATCATTATTTGGCTAACATCTGACTGTCAGTGTTGAATAACAGAGTGTTAGCTGCGGAATCAATCAACTAGCTGCGGAATCAGTTTTTAGCTGCGGAAACTGAATTCAGTTGCAGAAACTGACACAGTGAACATATGACTGAATGGAGATGGATGGAAATGAATGATGACTGAGTGAATGATATATGAAAACTGGTCATAAAATGAATTTTATTGGCAAAATGTGATGATGAAATGAAATGAAGTGAAATGACATGAAACTATGAATAAAATGAGGAAAGATTTTTTTTTTGGAAAATATAGGGCATCAGAAGTTTCTGATTTTCTCCCTGTATTTTCTGTATAAGACTGCCAATCAGTGATTGGTTTTCAGGCTTATACAATTTTATTTTTTATTTATATTTATTTTTATTTAATTTAATTTTTTTATTTTTTAACACAAAAGAAAAAGAATAGCTGGTGAGAAGAAGATTCTCTTAACCACCTTATGCAGAAACTTGAAAGATTTGACAAATCCTCCTTTAGAGTGGCTTATGATAGAACTTTAATCGTGGCCATTCACAATAGAGGAGTTTGAGTTCATCAATGGTTTTGATTCTTACCACTGCCATTGCAAAAGACTTTGTCAATCTCATATGGCCAAGCTAATGGTCTAAAATTTACCTTTGAAATCTTAAACTTGGAATAAATAGCATGCCATCTCCTTCTTGAAACTTTTCTCCTTGATGTATTTGTCTGCCACTTAGCTCTTAATATTGAACTAGATCAATTTTAAGATGGCCTTCTTGTCTGATCTCATCAGCTCATTCAACTGCTCATTCTATGCTTTTGGGATTCTGATAGATCATTCCCAGTAAAACTCCATCCTGAGGTTCTCAACTTGGAAACGATGGGAGAAAAACTTCTTTCCCATAAACAAAGTTCATAGGAAAATGTCCTGTTGTATTCCTCCATGTAGTTCTGTAGGCCCATAAGGCTTCAGGAAGCCTTTCTGCCCAATCTCTTCTGTGTAGATGAACATTCTTGGTAATGATGCCTTCAAGAACTTTGTTTGTAGACTCCACTTGACCATTTGCTTGTGAATGGTAAGGAGTAGATTTTCTGTGCTTGACCTTGTACTCTTCCATCAGCTTCTCCACCAATTTGGATGTGAATTCACCTCCCTGATGTGTCACAATTTCTCTTGGAATACCAAAATGAGTAAAAATATCCTCATAAAGAAAACTAACAACTGAATGCTCAGTAGCAGAAAATAATTCTTTGGCTTCTACCCATTTAGTGACATAATCAGTACATACCAATATATACTTTCTTTGTTTAGATGGTGGGTTAATAGGTCCAATGAAATCTAAAGCCCATTTTTCAAAGGGTTTGATGAGTACCTATGGTTGTAATGGCATTTCATTTGAGAGGGTAGGTTTCCCTACTCTTTGGCAGCTGTCACATCTTCTGACATATTGTTTTGCATCTGTGAATAGGGATGGCCAATAATATCCTAAAGAGAGGATTTTATAGGTTGTCCTTTTGTCAGCAAAGTGTCCGCCACATGGTTCATCATGAAATGCTTTGAGAATATCAGGCATCTCATCTTCTCTAACACATCTTTTGATCACAAGATCTGGCCTTGTTTTAAACAATTTGTTAGAAATCCATGAATATTTTGAACTCTCCTGAATAATCTTTCTTCTTTCACTAGGAAATAAATGTGGAGGTAGTTTCCATGTAACCAAATAGTTAGCTATATCTACATATCAAGAAGTCTTAGTAGTTACTGCAAATAAATATTCATCAGGAAACTTGTCCTCTACAGGAGAATCTTCTTTAGTATTCTGAATCCTAGACAAGAAATCAGCTACTATGTTTTGTTTCCCTGGTCTATCTAACACAATAATATTGAATTCCTGTAAGAGTAGGAGCCACCTTGTAACTTTGCCATTAGTAATGGGTTTTTTCATTAGATATCTAATTGTAGAATGATCAGTATGAATAAAAGTTTCATAGCCTGTTGTATAATGTCTAAACTTATTGATTGCATGAACAACAGCTAAGAACTCTTTTTCAGTCACAGTATAGTTCAACTCAGTAGGAGTTAAATTTTTAATGGTATAGTAAATGACATAAGGAACTAAATCTTTCTGTCCCAATACAGCCCCTAGAGCTGTATCTAAAGCATTTGTAGAAATATGGAAAGGGAGTTTCCAATTTGGTCCTCTCAAGATAGGCACTTCAGATATTCTTGTTTTCAAAGTTTCAAATGTTGACTGGCAATCAGGACCCCATTTGAATTCACAGTCTTTTGTAAGCAGTTTGAAGAGTGGAGATGCTATTTTGGTGAAGTTTTCTATAAATCTTCTATAATATCCAGTAAATCCTAGAAAACTTCTAACATCTTTTTGACAACTTGGAATAGGTAACTTGGAGATGGCTTCAAATTTTGATCTATCAACTTTAATCCCATCACCTGAAATATGATGTCCTAAAACAATACCTTCATTAAACATCATAAAGAATTTTTCATGGCTTAGTGAAAGGTTTATTTCTTTACATCTTATAAGGACTTTTCCCAAATTTTCTAATGTCTCTTCAAACAAATCACCATAAACTGTAAAATCATCCATATATACCTCTACACAATCATGGATTAGATCAGAAAAAATTCCTAGTACTGCTCTTTGGAATGTTGTGGGTGCATTACATAATCCAAAAGGAAGCACTCAATAAGCAAAAGTTCCCCATGGACAAGTAAATGTGGTCTTATCTTGATCTTCAGGTGCTACCTGAATTTGATTATAACCACTAAAACCATCCAGAAATGAAAAATACTTTTTGCCTGCTAATGTAACTAATACTTGATCGATAAAGGGCAAGGGAAATTGATCCTTCAAAGTTGCTTTATTCAATTCCATGTAATCAATGCATACCCTCCATTTACCATTCTTGTTGGGTACTATAACCAAAGGAGAAACCCATCGGCTATCTGAAATTGGGTAAATGAAATTTACATTGAGTAGTTTTTGGAGCTCTTCTTTCACTATCTCCCTAAGATTTGGATTCATCCTTCTTTGAGGTTGTCTGATTGGTCTACTGTTTTCCTTGATATATATATGAAGGATGCAAGTCTTAGGGTCAATACCTTTCATATCAGTATACTCCCATGCAAATGCAGTAGAATGTTTTTGCAAGATTTTTGTTAGCTCTTCCTGTTGTGACTTTTCCAAATTTTTGTTGATATTCAGTTTTTTTCCTAGAAAAATCTCAATGGTAGAGCTACCAAACTCTTCCATAGAGTAAAGAGACATTTGTCTTGATCATAGATATTCAATATCAGAATCTAACTGAAAGTGTGTGTGGTCATATTTTGAAGATGTTTCAAAATTTTCTAATGTGTTCAAAATTTGACTATCTTCACTAATTTCAGAGACAGTAAAGACATGTTGTATAATATCTTCATCGTCGGCCCATTCATTGTCTCCTACTTCTGTAATTGCCTTTGCTGGAGGATACAAATTGAATTTATTTGTTGAACTACCATTAGAAATGTACATATCTCCAGATCTACTGCTAATGAAAGCGTCAGTTGTGGCTAGCCAAGGTCTTCCTAAGATGAGTGGATGTCCTCCTAAATTACTCTTGGGAGTCAAAAACATGAAATCTACTGGATATTCCCAAGAATCTAAGGAGACTGAAATATGTTCTAGTACACCATCTGGTTTGATTATTGATCGATCTGCAAGTTGCAGTAAGGTGGGTGTAAAAAGAAGATTAGGAGTTTAAGCTGTTCCATAGTGTGTCTACTCATAATGTTGATAGCAGCCCCTAAGTCAATCAAAGTGTTTGGATTTTCTATCCCATTTATATGTGTCTTGACAATTGGACTACCTGGATCTACATACTTCTGCATGGTAATTTTTCCCATCATGATATCTGCAATTTTTCCTACCATGTGGATTCTTCTTGTATCTCTTGGTTTCCTTCCTGGTCTTTTAAGACTCAACTCCTTTATTGTTTTCGCTAGAATAGGAATCTCTCTAATGGCTTGTAGCAAGGGAATCTTGATACAGATATTCTTTAATTCATCTAGAAAATCATAGTCAAGAAATAAGATTTGTTTTTCCACCCCTTTGTCAATTTGTAATCTTTCAGGGAAAGGAGGTGTGGATGAAGATGCAGGTTGCTCAACTATAGGAGTTGTGGGGGTTAACTCTTTTTCTTTTTCTTTTTGAATGATTGGGTTTTGAAGAGATGCTTCCTCAGAACCCTTATTTACTTTAAGAGAATCCTCCTCAGAGGTACCTTGCTCTTGAACATCTATAGAAGGTTTTCCTAAAACTCTACCAGATCTGAGTTGGACATCATTAAGAGGAACAATCATATAGGTAGGAAATTGTTGTCTTTCTACCATGTAATCATTCTGAGGATTTTTGTTGTTGGGATTCGGCAATGGCTGGGTTGGTAGTTGATTTTTCTTTTGTTGAAATGGAAGCAAGAGTTGAGAATTTGGATTTTGTTGAGAAGGTTGTTGTTGTGGGAATGGCAATGAAAGTTGTGGGTTTTGATTTGGAATTGGTGGATTTTGTTGATTTGGAAAAGATGGAGGGTATTGATAAAATTGAGCAAATATCCCATAAGGATTTTGCATCCCTTGTGCCCATGATTGGTATGGATTTTGAGATTGGGGCCAAGGTTGTTGCCAAGAATTCCAATTTGGCGGGAGTTGAAAGTTCATAGGATTGTTAAATCCTTGATTTTGTTGCCCCTACCACGGTCTTCTTGAAACAAAACAAAGGGACTCTACTGAATTTGGATCTTCCTGAAAGACAACTTTGAGCCCAGGGATTGAAGGACAATCCTTGGTCTCATGACTTTATGAGCAAATCATACATGTTTCTACAACTTTTTCATTCAAGGGACATTCCCTTAGAGCATGTTTCTTTCTACATTTTGGACAAAAGATGGCCAAGGCATCAGGTTCTGTTTTCTGCTTGTTTTGTATTTTAAGGGTGTCTAGTTGTTCACTAAGGCTCCCTAGAATATCAGTTTTGAAATCATCAATCATATTGTCAATCTCTGCCCTACTTACTGATCCAGTTGTAGATTTGTTTGCTCTAATAAGAGAAGGGTCTCTCGGCCCTTTTCCAGTTTTAGATTTTCCCCTTGAGAGATGGACACATAGTTCTGCTATGTCACGAAGTGGAAGTTGAGAAATGTCTCCCTTCCCCATCATGTTTAAGATATCTATCCATTCATCTCTAATGGCTTCCAATAGAAGGGATTTCAAGGTTTCTTCATCTAAATTACTCATTTTTTCTCTCTTTAAGTTGTATTGAAATCTTTCAAGTAAATCCTCCAAGTTTTCATCTTCTCTTTGCATCATCTTGAATACCTCATCCTTATGATTGGTGGGCATACAATAATCCAGGTATCTATCCAAAAATGTTTGTTTCATATCATTCCAAGTCCTAATAGACTGAGTGACTAATCCCATGAACCATTTCAAAGCAACTCCTTTCAATGTTGAAGGAAATAGTTTGAATTTTTGAGAGTCTTCCATATAGTCATAGGTTCGGCACAAGACTTCAAACTCAAATAGAAATGTTTCAGGATCCTCACTTCACAACCCATAAAGGTTTGGGAGGATAGATGGTGAAATGTTCTTCATTTTTGTATGAGTTTCCTCATCAGCTATAGGTAATCCAAATGAGTTATCTCCTTCCCTATTTCCCCCATTATTACCTCTACCTCCTCCATTATTTCCTCTTCCTCTACTTCTAACCCCTCCTCCAAATCCATCTACTACTTCCTTTGTCATGATAGTTTCCTCATAGTCTTATGGTTCTTCTATTAATGGTGGACGAGAGAGAGTTTCTCCCTTTCCCTCTTCTTCAGGTCATTCTACTTCTTTGATTACAATATGTTCCCCTGTAGAAGTGAAGAAAGGTTCTTCTCCTAGATTATATTTAGTAGATAGTGTGGGAGAATCTTCTATTTTGGCTGCTGCTCCTTGAATTCTAGGAATCCTAAGGCTGGGAGTAGATGGAGGTGTATCTTGTCTATGTCTTGAAGTAGGTGGAGTTGTGAAAATCGAACTTTTGGCCCTAGCTATAAACCTTCCCCTAGAATCTCTTGCTCTATGCATGTCATTTTTTTATTTTTTATTTTTTTTTAAAGTTGGGATAATAATTCTCTTTCTGATCTTCTAGGTCACACTAGGTGCAAGAAGAGAGCATAATCAAGAAATTATTGAACTAATAACTCTCTTTTCTGATCCTCCAGATCACACTAGGTGCAAGAGGAGAGCATACTTCAAGAAGTTATCAATTTTTCCCTTTTTTTTTTTTATGCAAGAGATCGGCTACCTAGTTACACTTCCCTGGCAATGGTGCCAAAATGTTTAGTCAATTTAGTATGTCCTATATTGCTACATTAATTATCAATTCGAGAGTCATAAACTGATGAAGTGTGGCGCACTATATGTGCAAGACAACCTCTTTCTTACTTTTTATTTTTTTCAATTTTTATTTTGTTTTGGGGGTTTTAGCTTCATTTATCTCCTAATGTGAATGGAAATACTATTCTTGAGTTTTAAGAATACTTTAGAATGCAAGTATGGATATAGATTTTAAGGCAATTATGTCCTTTATGATGATTTCCAGAGCTTAACACTTCAGAGGATCTCAAAACATACTAGTGATGAAATTAGTACTTAAACAAGAATGGAAATGTGCTACTATTCAAATCAAACAAATGATGAACTAATGATCGTGAAATCACTATCTTTGTTGCTCATCTAAATACAGAAATAAAAGTTAAGCTATTTCACTCGAACAAATAAAAAACTGCAAACTAATAAAAGTAAAACCAATTCACTTCACTTATAGTCTGATAGCTCGCTAAGTAGTTTTTCGGGGTTAAGCCATGGCTCTGGAGATAACATCAATAACATGAGGAATTGATATCTAAATTACCTACTTGAAAATGGAAATAAAATCAAGTCACTTCACTTATAGTCCGATAGCTCGCCAAGTAGATTTTCGGGGTTAAGCCATGGATATGGAGATAACGTCAATAACATGAAGAACCTGATATCTAACTGCAAAAATAAAAGTAAAATCAAATCACTTCACTTATAGTCCAATAGCTCGCCAAGTAGCTTTTTGGGGTTAAGCAATGGCTCTGGAGATAACGTCAATAACATGAAGAACTTGATATCTAATTGCAAAAATAAAAGTAAAATCAAATCACCTCACTCATTATCCGATAGCTCGCCAAGTAGCTTTTTGGGGTTAAGCCATGGCTCTGGAGATAACGTTAAATGACATGAAGAATTTGATATTTAAACTAACTAACAACAAAAATTGAATAAGACTGAAATCAAAGCATAACTGAAATTGAAAAGCTAAGAAAAACAAAGTCAACAGAGAGGCCAATCTCATGTCACTATTTATTGCAAAAATCGTATGAAAACGCGTAGGCCTAGCCTATCCTGAAACACACTGATCAGTGTTAGCAAAAATATACAATGCTTGGAAAATCATGTACAAGAATGAAGAATTAACATCATAACTAAAATATAAAATATTCACAGGTGAACAAACTATGAAATATTTACAATGGGAATAAGACAACAACGCATAAACACTTTACAGAAATAAAGAAACACAACCTCAGCCAATAGGGGCCCTTTGCACGGCCTTGGTTAACACGCTGTCAATCCAAAATAACGCTCACACAGTCATATAAAACAGAGTCTTGTTATATTTCAAAATAAAGGAAGGATCCTCTCGTTACAACAACAGGACCAATGTCATGACACAGTACATGAATTAACAACATGAAAACTAGCTACATGCGTTTGCAAACACGTTATTTATAAAGGAAATTACATAACTGTTTTCCTATGAAACACCTTCAGCAGAGGACACGTAAAAAGACAACACCCGTGAGCTTAGCGTGATGGTTGCCATGATCATTCAATCTACCAAAAGGTGGCTGTTGGATTTGCGTCATGGAGGCAATCTATGGTTGTCAAAATGAATCCATGCATCTAGGAATGGTCTTGGACACTTCGCGTGTTGAAAACAAAGACTTGTTTTTTCGTAGAACTCCTCGGTTGACCAAGGCTATCCTCTACGAATTTAGCTGAACCAATAGGACCTGATCCATGTCCATATCATTCCTAAACTGCCCATGTGCCTCGTTTTGTTTGTTGACACCTGTAACATAGAGATCAATAAAAACAGTTGTGGAAAGTCGAGTTAGCTGTAGAAAGTGGCTGCATTCCGCAGCTGATGAGCAAAATCTAAGTCAAATAGCAAACACAAAAATATAGTTAGAAAACCACTTAAATGCTCTTTTAGAATCAATATGTAATGATCTTTGATAGCTTATGAGGCACTGGTAAGGGAAAAAGGTCTAGGAAAGCATGTAGAAGTGATGTAGTTTCAGGGCTCAACAACCCCCAACTGCTAAATGTGAGTTGGACTGTGGTGGCGACGAAACCCAACTGTTAGGTATTGTGGTGGTAGGACCTCAACTGGTGGATCTGATTTTTGTTGCGGCGACAAAACCCAAATTGCTAGATCTGAACTGGCAAATAAGATAATGGGTGATCTTCAGAGAGTGGAGGGAACTATTATCTCAAAGGAGTGTTAGGTTCTATAGATCGTAATGTACATAAGGGTCCAAAAATAGTACTTGGCCCAATCTTTTAGGGCACTAACTAAGGAGGATCAACCATACCCTTAGCCGTACTACCCGACTACCCTATTGTACGCACAAGTAATCTCCCTAAGTGCTGTTCTCGATGTACTATAGCAGCAAGACGATCGACGGTTTAGCTAAGGTGAGGTTTTAGGTGAGCCTAGGGGGCTTTCGATATACCTAGAGGGTACGTGGAAGGTAGTCCGTGCACGGTTTTGTCTAATGCGCTACTGCTCGAGGGGGTACCCACAGGGGTTACAAGGGAGTCCAACAAGGGTGACCACCTCTTGTATTTCCTGCGTGCATGCCTCCCCAAATCTGTAGGTTTATGCTCTCAATGACAGATCCCATGGTTTAAAGACGTCAGAACACGTCTCTAGCCTAAAAAACATTTCTACAAAAAATGGAGGTACCACCGGCCCTGGAAAGCACTCTGATACCACTTGTTATGCTCTTTCCCTACGAGAAGATTCCAGAATACCAAATATGCACAAATAAAACTGAGAACACATAACAAAATGAGAAAAATAACAAGTATTTTATTATTTAGAGATGAAAACAATGTTCACTTGCCTCTTTGAGGGGGCAATGTCTAGTAGAGTAGACCTCGATTACAAAATAAGACACAAAATTCCACAATGGGGACTCTCTATTCTTTTGATAGGATTCATACATACAATACCACAATACCATGGGTCATTACCATGGTCCTCTCAATACCATCTATCTAATACAATGGCCCATTTTCAACTAACTGTGCTCCCTTTGTTAAATGCGGGTTAACCACTTACAATTATTAATACAGGCTTTATTGAATTTTTTACTAACTATAACTATGAATCGACCCTATTACATAAATAAAGGGGTTAGGGTTGGACCCTAACAATAGTCCATACATTTGTGCGTAAGAAAGCAAATACATATGCTATTTAGAGTACACAAGACAACTGGAATACAATACAACATATGCATGAAATGTGTTGGCTCTTATTATATAAAGAAGTGTAAGTTCCAGTCATACAATACATCCATGTAAACCTGCTAGCCCCAACAGTGGAAATTTACAGCCACATTCGCCTGCTCCTCCAATGATATGTACTAGCTCCATGCAGTGTAGAAGCCATGGCGCATTACAACACTGTCCAAGCTCTCTCCAAGATAGTCTTATCGGAAGCTTGGCTGACCAAAAGCCTATACAATGAGTTATGAGGGAATATTGATACCAAAAGATGGGGTGACCCTTAACATTCCCCTTTGTAACCATTCAAATACCCTCATGACTCTTCACCTACTCTATGATTGTTACATCCACTATTGACACTTGAATTACACTTGAAATGACTTAAAATTATAATGCACATGTACCCATGTGAAAAAAATGGCTTGAGCAAGCCAAACTAGACATCACTCTGACTTAGACAACCATGGAAGTCCAACTCCTCATCATCTTCATGCTAATCAATAGTAACATACTGATGCTAAGATCTGTAGTCCTTGATGGTGTTCGTGTGTTCCACGGTGACATCTGTATGAAACCTAACCCTTACCTACATAGCATCCGGGTACATTGCTTGGGCTCCTCTTTCCAACTTGTTTGAAAGCATGCGCATCATTGTCTTCAATGTGGCTGGACCAACAACATACTTGTGCATGATCTCTGCAATGATAGGAAAGTCTGGGATGGTGGCGATGCACATCAACTCGTTGAAGTAAGAGTCAAGCTCTAGTCGGACCTTCTTCTTTGTCTTTTCTTGGGTGAGAGTCCGGATTGATGGGATCGCATGTGCGTGCACCACAACATACAAAATCTTGAATACTCGTGCATGGGAAGCCTATATGCTAGTCATGAGTTGTGAGAGCTCATCATAGTTCTAGATCTAACTCCAGATACGTGATTTCAGCTCGACCACATTTTCCCTCATCATCTTAGGCAAGTGAAGTGGGGCTCACTTGTACTTCATCATCCATGTTTTCATGTCATCAACAACAACATGCATGTTCATCAAGATACGTTCCCTTCTAGCACATCGATGCTGCCATCCGTTGAGATGGACGACTACCTTCTGCATGGTATTGAACTTGGAGTACAATGCTCACATAACTGAGTGAAGGGACAATGCTTTATCTAGTATTACCTTCTTCAGTTCAGCTCGAGTAGACATTGTCACCAAGTCTCCTCCTTGCTTTCCCTTTTGTAGTTCCTTTTCCACTCGCTCATTCTCAAATATTAGGAAGTGAAAACTTGAGCTAGTGGCTTCAGAATACACTCTGGTTGCATCAGCCAAGGCAACTAGATGTTTGCACACATCAGTAACGATCACACTTTCTTCAATTTGCGTAGGAGATGTTTGATCCTCTGGAGTTGATACTCTGCGAGACTGCACAACTCTATGTTGAGATTCGTCGAACGAGATGTTGTGCATCTCGTCTTCCAACTGATCACCAAGGATATTAATGCCTCCTTGGTCATTTGAGACTTTCTCATCATCTGGATGCATTGAAGTGGGTGAGTCAACCTCTTTGTGGTGAGGCATGAGGTCGGTGTGGTGTTCCAACTCCTGCTGCTCCATGTCTGCATCCAACTGTTGAAGTGCTTGTTCTATCTCAAGAGTAAAGTCTTGCCCTTGTGATGGTTCACCCTGTTAACCTGATGCCAGCTGTTCAGATGAATCAACTACTTGCGTGGGCACTTCATCATCTATTTTAACATGTTTCGCACCCTATTGTTGCTGTGCTTCTCTCTCCTATTTGCATAGCTCTTGTTCCTTCTGGACTTCCTCCCTTAGCTCATGCAACTCCTTCGCTACTTCTTCCATTCTCTTCTTATCCCTTTGCCTTCATGCGATTCACTTGTTGTGCTGGTGCCTCTTTGCCTTAATAGCCATAGATGCTTGTTCTACAAGTGGATCTGCTTGAAACTTGCAGCTTTTCTCCTCCTTCATGCGATCGACAATCTTCATCTTCCCTTTGTCACGCACTTGTATGGTTTCCTCTGTTGCCACTGCTTCTACTGCTACTACTGGTGCTCTTCGTGATGCTGCTTCATGTTCCTTCTCTAACCACTCCACAATGAAGCCTACCTATGTGGAAATTCCGACTGTAGATCAACAAATTATGCAATATACTAAAGCAAAATACAAGATCTACTTCTACAACAAACTTGCAGAAGCTTAATCGAATATGAGAAAGATCAATGAGAACACATATAACTGATAATGAGAAATCAATCACACATAACACAGAAGAAATAACCCGGGGAAAGCCTCAGCCTAAAACCCCAATCTTTGTATTATCGTACAAGTGGAAATATGTTCGAGTTACAAAAAGAATCAGCTCACAAGCTATCCTGCTCTCTCTGCAATCAAACAATATTGCTCATAGATAGTCAAAGGCTCTCACAAACTTCTCCTCTGCCCTCCAAGCATCCTATTTCCTTGCACAATTTTTCCTGGGGTCTAGTGCTTCCACTTGTGTGAATTCCCACCTCACACTGCTCACTTGGCTTAGAAATAACTGCACTAACCAGAAGGAGATAATTCCTTCTACATGGATTTGTTTCCTATATAGGAAAAATCCTCCAATTGCTAGTACACTGTGCCTTCCTTTGATCTCAACTGGGTCTCTAACTGAATTGACATGCATGAGTTATTTATGAGAGAATATTTAGTTATCTGAAGTGCAGCAGTTACATGCATGCAAGCATTAACTAGCTGAACTCACAATTAATTCAACAAATTGTTTGAATTAATCTAACTAGACTTGACCCAATTAACTGAGCCAACTAATTACAACTCAATATTACAACTCATCCTTATCTCTTTAACTGATGGATAAGTTCCTGAACCAATGGAGAAACTGTTGCATGTCCCCACATAGACTTCATGTTTGATTTTCTACAACTAATTAACTCAAGATGAATTAATTAATTATTTTACAAACAGTTGCTAAGATCAAATTCAAATTTTACTTCTCTATTTTAGTTCAGGGACTAACTAAAATAGGAAGGTATCCTGAAATGCTATTTATAGCAATACTAAATTTAGCACTTCTATATTTAGCATTTCTTGTTGCTATTTTCAACAAAGTTGTAGGAAGGCAAGCAATTGCAAGAACAGACAAAAAAATACAGAGAAAGGAGGCCCTTCTAAAGGCCATATTATAGCCATGGATAGAGGAAAACTTCCAACTTGCTCTATCGCTTCAGGAAAAGCTAAAGGTGATGCAATAGACATAGAGGACAATGTGCCTAGCAATTGAAGGCCTGACAACAAAGAAGTTGGTAGAGGAAGTGCAACAAGCCACAGTGCAGAGCGTTGCTGACATTGCAACATTATAGGTTGAGATAGGTGGCTCCACAACAAGATCAAGGTGCTAGTTGAGTGACTCGAAGGTGAGTCACTATATTTGTGTTGCGGGCCTATTGGGATATGGTCCCTAGGGTTAGTTTTGGGGTTAGTTAACCCAATTTTTGTAAATTTTTTGTAAAAGATGTAAAGTCCCCATGAAATGTGGATGCAGAGCATGCAACTAGATAGGAGTCAAAGGGGTTCTAGCCCCTTGTTTGGGTAAGTAATAGGTTGGTTTTGAGAGTCACCCATGGTCCGTGAACCATGGTATTGTATTGAAGAAAGCTATATATAGTTGAGTCATAGTTGTTAGTGTCAGTGTCTTCACACTTCCATTAGTGATCAAATTGCTCTTTTGCACGCATATTAGGTGTCTCATCCGATCAGCTGCATTCCATTAAGTCATGGATCAATTGATGGTAGGATTCAATTCAGTTTTTTTTCCCTCATGAAATATATCTTGCTGACCTCTGTTTATACTTTTCAAGTCATTTACTGTCATCCTGTTTCATTTTATTTACAAAAATAAGTGTTAGGGTTTTAGTCCCACTAGGTCTAGGGTTTTTCATCATGGTCATCCAAAACTAAATAAAAAGTCAGCAGGAACATGAGGAGGATTAATAAGTTCATAGAATCATAAATTTACTATTGATATGCTCAATAAATTTGTTTGACCTCAAAACAGAGTTTTGAGGTGAACACAAAGTTTTCCCATTTTTCTTGGAAAAAATCATGTAATTTCAATGTTTCTATATGTAATAAGTTCAGCAGCTTCTCTTCGTCACCTTGCCAACTCGATCACTGCAAAAACACAAGCATGAAATGTATCAGTCCATCAAAGAGTCAAGAAAAAGTCAAACTTGATAGGAAAAACAAAGTTTTTGAGAGAAAGTGACTAAGACTTTATCAAAGTGGGTTTGCAATGAGAAAAAATTAAAGTGCATACATTTATAAAGTGAAATCATGTTATCCATCCATTTCATTGTGCAAAACATCTTTGAAGAGCCAAAATCGTGATTTGGAGGAAAATCGAGCAAAGGAAGGAGAAAACCTTGTTCATGTAGAAAATTTGCCTGGCGCTGTGCATCACAGGGTTGGTGCTACGCATCAGCCAGTGTAAAAATACACTGGCACTGCACATCAGGCAGGCACTGTGCATTGGGCCCAGTGCACTAAGCATTGGCCAGGGAGGTTCTCAAACTACTCAAATTCATCCAAAATGCTCCCAAATGCTGCATTTTACTCCTTCAAGTAAGTTTACTTCAATCTTGAGCTGAAATTAGCCTTCTTCATGTTTTCTTCATGAGTTTTTCTTCTTGAGATCAAACCCTAGCTTGTCTTCATATATTTTCATCTCATTGAAAAAATTCTCACTGCATTACAAAACCAACATCTTTTTCCCATTTTCGACACTTCATTGCCCTAAATCTACTCATTAATTCCATTTTCCCTTTCCCTATTCCCCTAAGAAACTAATTCCCTTCATTAAACCGTAAGTCCCTCATAAGTCAAAACCCTAATTTCCTAAATCTGTCCCTCCATTCTCCTACTCCACCTTACATTTGCAAAATCTCTTCATACTCATCTTCTTTGTCCACACCCATTATCATTTTCCACCATATCATCATCACATCACATCCCTAACAAAAGCACCATGGCAAGAAGTAGTGAATCAAGTTTTGAAGAAGAAACACTTAGTGATAGCTCAAGGGAAAGAAATGTGCAGCCCAGGAGACCTCACAAGGGTGGAAAAATGATTAGGGAGGAACCTATTAGCATGACTAAACTCCTTTCTTGCCCTCTAGCCACCACATGTTTCAGATATCAGTCTTGTTTTGAGTTTTGTGAAATGGTTGAGAGGGTCAAATATCACCATGAGTTGGCAAGGAAGTTTGTCATACACATGGAAAATAATGTGGTACATCTTGCTGGGGTCAATTTCACTCTTTCAATAGCTATCATTGCAGAAGCTACAAGAATGCCAGATATAGGGGAAAATTGGAACAAAAGGAAGAATATCAATAAGCAGCATTATGAACCTTATATCAAGGCCAGATACCATGGTAAACTTAGTAGGGTGTTTCCTTTCAAATTCTTGGAGGACTAGTAAGTTCCACTCATGAAGTTTATCATCAAATACTTCACATGTGAGGGTAGGTTCTCCAGACTTTATGCCTATCATATCAGATTGCTTATGCACTTCACTAGGGTTAGAATCATGAGTATTCCTTATTTCATATGTAAAAATATAGAGAGGATGACTGTGATTGCAAAAGGAAAACCATATCCACAACAGCTCAATAGTATTTATCATTTTGTTGTCATCAAAATTGTTGTTTTGCATCAGCTCACTCAGTTGGGAGTGTCATGGGAAACTTTCATTGCCCATGAATGCTTCAAGGGGCCTCAGATATTTGTAGATCCTCAAGAGGAAGGTGAACCTTCTGGCTAAAAAAAGAGCCTGAAGCTAAAACATAAGAGGCTCATGTTCCCGTGCTTGTTACTTATGAAAGAGGCACTATGATGTTTTTTCCAACTTCCAAACGAGTACTATCTCCACCAGGTTTGCAAGGGGTCTCATTTTCTTCATCAGACCACAGGAAAATGCTATCTTCACCAGGGGTGAAAGGGGCTTTGCCTTCTTCTTTAGCTAAATAGGTACAGGGCAGAGACAAAGAAAAGAAACAGATGTATGAAAAGGGCCCTACTGAAGGGCAAGACATGGATATTGTGTTGATTGAGGAGGATGACACTAATTTGTGCTCTCAAAACTCAAGACTCAAGGATATGATTATCAAAGAGAAGGATGCTGAAATCCAAGCTTTACCACTTAACCTTGAGAGGGAAAAATGGATCATCAATTATCTTGAGTAGGAAAACAAGCAACTAGAAGACAAGAAAGCTATTATGGAGCTACGAACAATTAGAGAAAATAGGCAAGTGGCAAAGAGAAGAAAAATCAAAATTACATCCCTTGAGCAAGAAATTGAGGCTGATCGAGAGCCATGGTTGGAAAGGGTGAACATTCACCTTGAGAAGATGCTTGATAAAGCTAACAAGGAATAAAATTTTCAAGACAAGGATAAATAGGCTAAAAGCTAAGTTAAAGAGAGCCTTAAGGGCCAACAAGGAGCAAGATAAACTTAAAATTTTGGCTGAAACTTCATTATCTCAAAAAAGCAGTTAGTCAGCTTGCCTCTTGCCAAAATTTGAAGAAATTTTGAGAAAACGTTGTCATTTCACAATTTTGTAATTCAAAACATAGGAATTTTCAACTGACGGACAGCGCCACTCGCAATGCGCATTGATTTGGCTCAGTATTTTGCAAAATGGCTTGCATTTTTGGATTCCTCATGGAAAAAAAATGAAACCTACATATTTTCATAAGATTTGGAGGAGATCTGGGTCACCTAAAGGGAAAAAAGCACCTAAAAATGCCATCTCTACCACTTTTTGGACCCACAGGAACCAGTCTTGGGAGAAATGATTTTTGGAGGGGCAAATCAACTCCAAATCAGAAAATTCAAAATGTTCCAAAAGCTAGATAGGCAAAGCTTTCAAAAAATATATCTTGGGCCTGATTTGGATGAGTGGAATGCCTCAAAAAGCAGCCTTGAAGTGGTGCTGCGCATCAGGCAAATTTTTGCCAATTTTTCCTAAAAACCTAGAATTTCCCCCAATTTGACTAGCAGCTGACTTTTTCTCTTCTTCTTAGTAAATTTGTAATGGTTAATGATGTAATATGATGTAAATATGATGATTAATGACTATAGGGGGTAGATACATCAGTTAGAGGTGGTTTGCAGTTGAATGAATCAGTTTCCATAGTTTTAGAGGCAAGTTGTTCTACTTATTTTCTAGTTCCTAGTTTAGATGTTGTTGAAACAGCTCCTTGACTTATGGATTTGATCCCTGATGGCTAGCATAGGTGGTTTGATGCCTATATTATGTACTTTCTTAGTCATTTGTAAAGTTTGGACTTTGGCAAAAGTGTTGGACTCTTGTGGATGCTTTGAGCTTCATTGTAAATCACTTTTGCAGTTTGGCAAGGAAATGAACCAGGGTCTTGCAGTATTTTGTGGGATTCTTGTGGTAATGTGTCTTGGCATTGTTTTCTCCTCTGTTATTTAGTTTCTCTTATGTGTATATGTGCCAGCATCTATCTTTTTCTTCATAACTAAATGAATCAAGATTAATAAGTGGAATCCATTGATATTCAATGCTCTGCTTTGAGGATACATTTAGTTTTTAATGTTTTCTGCTGTTTGAAGAATACTCATGAATATCGTATGACCTCTAAAACTCCTCAATGGTCTTGGAATTACCATAAAATCCAATTCAAAGTGCCAAAACACTGCCTACCTAACCCCACAGAAACTCCTGTAAATCTGAGTTGATTTCCCGAACCAAAAACTGCCTTCTACATTTGATCCAACAACCAACCCTCAAAATCAAACAAAATCCTCTGACCTAATATACCTAGCCTAAAATCGGCATTTATTTTTAGTCATATCAAGCCCTATTTTCCATATTCTAATTGATATTGATAAGGAGAGATCCCTCTCTCGACCTGGTAAGGCTAGCTACCAGGTTAAGCGTGGTTTGATGTTACCCTAGACCTGCCTTCCTTCAGCCTAAGGTAGATTTAGGCACTAACAATAGTGAGACTAAGAGGTAGCAAAGGATAACTAAGTCAAGATAGAGATTTTTTTGGGCAAGTTCTAGGGAAAGAAGGCTCTACTTCCTATACTTAGGAAAAAGGGGAAGGCTACTACAGCTGAGTGTGTAGGAGGCCTTGATGAGTCTGCAACTGGGAGCGTGGACCCCTATGTTGATTTGGGGTAGCATCGGATGTGATATAGCCATGAAATTTGGTAAAGAGGTTGGCGCACATGAGATATCCAATACCCAGAAACGGTTTGGGCATATTCTAAACAACTCAGGTGATATTAAAATAATTAATATTTTTAATGAAGTCCCTAAGTCTAAACTTAGGGAAAATATAATATTAATGTGTATTAATATGAATCGACGTTAGAATGGTCCAAAAGACATGGATCAAGCTAAATCTAATCTTAGCCATGATTAGGGACTTAATGTTGGTCATTGAGATGTCAACGGAAAAAGTACAAGAGGGGGCTTGAGGGTCACTTGGAGAACACACTACAGTGATCAGTCACTTTATTCTCTAGAGTAGTGTTTGCTAAGAGAGGTAGAATCGGTGATCGGGAGAGCATTTAAGGGGAATTGAGTACAGAGAAATAGAGAAGGCAAAGAGTGTGTGGGAGAGCAGCACAACAGCTAAGGAGAGTGATGTGGAGCCAGCAAGGGCTCGTGCAGGGCCACACAGAGGCAACCATGTGTTGCACAAAGCACCAGAGGGGCTAGCGTAGCTGATGCAGAGGCTCCCAGAGCTAGCACAGGGCCTCCTAGGGCTAACACAGGCCAAGGAAGGCTAATGCAGGGCCAATGCTAGGCTAGGAGAGGCTGACCGAGTCCATATTGGGAAGACGCTGAGGTTGCAAAGAAATTTTGTGCTGAGGAACTGTCGGAAGGATTTTCCGGGGTTTCAGCCAGGAGATTTTTCTCAAACTATGAGGTATAGTTGCTAAGGAAATTCTCTCTTGGGTAGGCCAATTTCAGCACCTAGATTGTACTCTGATATTGCTTAATAAGAAAACCCTCAGATAGCTGCACTGGTTTTCCCACAATGGGTTTTTCTGGGGACATTGATCCAAAAATAATGGTGTCATGTGGTGTGTTTTCTCTTGTTTCTTTTAGTTGCCGATCTATAATAGGTTGAGCATGAAATGGTGTTTATTTTGAGTATTTACTTTGTAAATAGCTTGTTAAAGAAAAATAACAAGTAGGTAGGAATAAATCAGAAAAAGTACACGAAGGGTTTCTAAACTAAGTAAACTTATAAACTTCAACATGGTACCGGAGCATGATTGCAGATCATAGGAGGACTAAAAGACATCAGTTGAGCGGAGAAATAGCAACATAAAACAACTATCCTGAGGTGACAGAAGTTTTTTCTAGCAGCGTAGAATCCAAGAAGTGTGACACAGAGATAGCGAGAGCCACACAAAAGAAGTCGGGAGTTGTGCAGAGCCTCAAAGAGGCCAGTGTTGCTGACATAGAGGGCCATTGTGAGGTAGAGAGGGGCTAACACAGTTCACAGAGAGGCAGTTTCTGGAGTCTAGAAGGCTATAGAAATACTGCAGACTGGAGCTGGTGAGGTACTGTAGTTAGAATAGTATCTGATAGAGCAGGGCTAGAGGAGTTGTTACTGAGGGTTTCTAACCGAGGAACCTGGATTAGTAGTGTAATTGTACAAAACAATCAGAGTAGGGGCATCTCGACAAGCAGCAGAAGGATTTCCAGGAGGGAAATCAAGACTCAGATGGAGTCCAAAAGAGAACTTTTAGACGGGAAGTAGAGACTCAGAGGAGTCAAACAAAGAACTTCCAGGAGGGAAGTAGAGGAGCGTCATGGCACTACACGGGTGTTATAGACATTTTTGGGCACTTCAACCCCAATCACAAATGTCCATAAACTGAGGGCTCTTAAGTCCCTAAAAGTGTTTCTTCACTGCCTAAAGGAACAAGGTCAACTGATTATATCATCTCCTATAAGTTCTCCACTGAAAACTGCTCATAAATGGTCAAAACTAGACCATACTGAAAGCTCAATGCAGAGGGTGCGATGCATATCACCGTCCCAATGTACAAGGTACGATGCATACTATTTTTCTCCTTTGTAGGGTGCGATGGTCAGGAATGGACAAATGGCAGGTACACAAATGCGAGGTGGAAGATCATGGAATCTTCCAGAAGCTTCCCCTCTGACACTTGCCACTCCATTTTCGACCAGGGATGAGTAAGAGATCTTCATTCTCCAAGTGGAAGCAGGAACTATCAGAGAGAAGACACTAATCAAGATCCCAAAAGATGACTCACTCTCTGTAATCATCTATATATGGGTCCCTCATCACAGAGATCTAGAGGCTGGAATTTTGTAATCTATAGAGAAGTGCTGTCAGTATTCTTGTGTACATTCACAGTGTTGGGTGATTTTGCT
>APFE031202341.1:50201-80269 GCA_000404065.3 Pinus taeda
AAACTCTATCAAGAAAGAGAGGAAATCGAGCGCAAGACTCAAGTTGGCCCTCTTGGTTCTCCTCTCATCTATTTTCATAAAAGGAATCAATACTAGACTTTGATTGTTTGTTTCTAAGATAGCCACCCATCTTAGTGGGAATAGCAGCATCTATGTGGACACTATTCCCGTATAACAAAATGGTGACTCCACTGGGGAGCGACTAGATTACTTGTTAGCCTATCTATCCTTGTTTATTTTATAAACATACAAACGGAGCCTGAAGTCAAGCCAGCTAGCCTTCGAACTGTATTTTTCATACAAATGCAAAGTAGATCAATGTTGCTTCAGTCAATCTCCAGGTTTTGTTTATGAATTAAACAATAGATCTGCAAGCAACCTAATTGCCCTTAGTGGTGGCTCTAGTAACCTCTTAGATCACCCCTATGTTTTTACATACATCAATCTGTACTTATTCAGCTTAAACACCTGAACTAAACTGCAAACTGTTAGTGAAATCTCGTTCAAAATCTTGCAGTGTAACCATTGCACCATACCTTTAAGGCAGCCTGTATCCATCGCACTTCCCGAATGGAGTAGGTGCGCTGCATACTGAGTTCACTGTGTAACAGGTGCGATGGTCAGGGAGGATTGATTTTACCCTCCGAATGTGGAGTTTTCTCACTGTTTTCAGTCTTATTCAAGAGTTTTTGCTGTCTATAATCAGTGTAATCCCGTGAATACCCCCTTCTCTTGCATTATTCCACCTCCTTAGTGCAAAGAACTATAAACTTTTTTATGTATTGTGCGTCGTTTTAGTTCTCTTTTGCAAAAAGTAGCATAGTCGAACTGTCGTCTCTAGATCTGAAAGTGTCGTCACTGTCGTTTTCATTTTTAGAAAGAAATTCCATTGTTTCAGATAGTTGATTATACGGTTACTATTGCGTAGGATTTGATTTACTAGTTTTAAAGTGTCGAAATGCAATTTCCATTTCAAAATCGCAAAGTGTCTCTCTTGCTTTCACTTCGTTTTGAAAAAGAATTTTGTTGAGTACAGTCACTTTAAAAGTAATTCAATTTTACACATAGATTTCTTAGCACCATTTACACATTAAGAGAGTGGAAAATCAATACATGCATGTGCATTTGCATTTTGAATGCTTGGCTTGATTTAGGACTATGCATATTAGCGTGTGCTCTGTGCTCTATGAAGAAAAGATGTTTGACTTTCTTCCCCTTAGTAGCTAGGATTTTCATTGCTGAAAGAAGATAAAACGTCTGTTTATCATCTTAGACTTCATTTAGGAATTATACATACATCACGTGGTGAACCTGAAAGGAAAACTATTAAGCAAGATCAACTTAAAATAAATCTCAATGAATCTAACAATGTTGTGGAACTTAACGCACGACATCTAGAGGTCTAGGCTAGAGACGTATTCCGATGTCGTAAAGCCTGGTAACTATTCCTTTAAGTGTTGGTTGGGTGATTACTCCAGTCCGAGACGATAAGTGCCAGTACGGACTTGCGCTCCCACGTACTGTCACGTATATATTGGGAGACCACAATAGGTTGCATCCTTTATCCTTAAGAAGCCGTGTCTGCCGCCCTATCGATCGTAATGCACTGAACACAACGTTCGGGAAGACTGACTACTGTACCGTAAAAAGTATTCTGCAGTTTCGATTAGTTTGGTAATCCTCTCTACCTAGATCTCCAGAGAAGTCCATTTTTCTCCTTTCAGACTCCTTAAAGGAAAAGGTCCTTTGAGCGCTTGTCACTTCGAGCTCAATAAAAATGGAAGGCGACTAGAGTCATCTTTTGTTTTTTCTCGACTCTTTAAAATTGAAAAAACAAGTTGTGTCAAAGCATCTAAAATTCATTTAATTCAAAAAACATTTTTCCCTTTATTTTGAGTTGATCAAGTAATCCGCAATAGTGGAGGAAAGTCAATTGAAACCCCTTCGTTTGCGGAGACTTATGAGTCAACCATCGTTGACTCCAGAAGCAAAGCCATTCTGGACAAAGTAAACTCGTTTAACCGGATCGAAGTCCCCTAGGTTGGTTCGAGCAAGCACTCCAACATCCTCAGAGACTCCGGTTACTCCGAACATTCTGCAATCCCTGCCTCTACGAAAGAAATTCCACAACAACAATAGGACATTACAACTGATCCTAGTGTGTGTTGGCACTATGGCATTGATTTAGAGCTATGGCACAGGTGTTGTCCTTGATGGCAACTCTCTTTGGTAACAGATCTCAGTTCAGGCTTTTAGAATGAAGCAAAAGGCATATACGCAGGTTCATCTAGACTAAGGCGCATATACACGCGGGTTAGACGTAACAAAGGCGCGTATATGTTGGAGAACTTGATTTTGGACCGTGGTAGTTAGTCCTTGGGATTTCAACCTATGGTTTTGGACCTTGCCGTCTCGTCAGATGTGTTGATCCCTAGTATTTTTTTATTATGGTTTTGGACCGTGGTATTGTGGAAGGCCTAAGACTATAAAAGAGGAAGGAGATCATGTGGCAAACGATTATCTGGATTATTATTGAAAATCTTATAAAGTGGTAGATCTGGAATACTGGTAATTGGGTTATGGTGCAGATCTAGATCTGAATGAAGGAGGAACCTTAGCGTAAAGAGAAGGATAAGTTCTATTGATGGGTCATAATCTTTAAGCTTGAATGATAGTATCTTTGGATGATTTTGGTCTGTTATATGTGGTGATTTCTTGATCTATAACACTGATAATATGGGTTAATTAGTGTTTGAATATCTGAAAGAGAGAATTATCCTTTATAGATCTATACGCAGGTTCAGTAAAGAGAAGGCGCGTATACACGCTGGTTCAGTTAATGAAAACAGCATATGCACAGGTTGTTCCAAACACAGAAGCGTATGCACACATGTTGCAGGTTATTAAAATAGCGTATATGTTTTGAGTTGTGATCTAGCTGCTTCTGTTTATTGCTGCTATGTTCTGGGTTCAGATTTTGGTGTATGGTTTCTGGTACTGTGGTTTGGGTACAACTGTCAGAGAAGTATCTACTTGATTCAGATCTAATTGGTGAAAAGGAGATTGGTTGTTTCTTGATGATTGATTGATGTTCATGGATCCAGTCTAAAAATTTATGAAACGTGGTCCCTCGAAGAAAGAGAAGGTTGTAGCCTTCTGTAAGCCAGCACCTACGTACTAGTATCTTGGCTAGTGCAAGAGCTAAAGGGGGTTGTAGCTCCCTTCCAGGAGAAGCTGGAGAACGAGAGAGAGAGTTGTAGCTCTCTGCAGGTTGCAGCCTGCGTACTGGTAAAGGACTGCACTAGTACATTGTAAACAGAAGTTTCTAATTAAAGAAAGATAGAGACGAGTTGCAGCAGGTGGTTTTCACCCACATTGGGTTTCCACCTTATATCTTATGTTCTTGTGTATGATTGCCTTTCTGCTCTGTTTTACTATCTCTGATTACTGGTTAATTGATTCTGCATCACAGATTAACAATCATCATCATAAAGTTAAAGTAAATTAAAAGTTTGCTTTGTATACGCAGGTTTCCTTCTGAATAGTTACGTATATATGCGGGTTTAGTTAACTGAAGTAGCGTATACAATTTGGTTCTAGAAAAGGAATATTTGACCTGATAATACTGATTCACCCCCCCTCTCAGTATTATTTCCAACAAATGTTCCTCTAGAAAACCATTTAACCATACTATTTTTGTTAGTATTATTATTATTATTATTATTAAAAGACCATCAAAATACCATCATAAGTTGCATATAAAAGGGTTGTTACTTAACCCTTTAACCTTGGTTCCACAAGATTTGCATTTCAACTATATTTCCATCTCACCTATGATGTTTTCTTTGTAATAAAATATATTTAGGATCAATGATAATCCAGTGTCATTAATATTTTCGCAACTATTCGATCTCAGGACTTACATATCACTAAATACATTTATGTTTCCCATGAACCAAGGTGCCCTTGACTAATTATAAGATTCATATTTATAATTCCAAGTTTTTTTTCAAAATGAATACATTTAACTATTAAACCACCCCCCTTCCCCCCCTCTAAGCTACAAATTCTTTCTAATGCGTGGGTTCTCTCTTTCCATGTGTTAGACATGCAACCAATGTTTTGATCGCCCCATGTGATAGAGTCACATATGGACAGTTCGATGCATTTGGGGATAATCAAATGCTTCAAGCATCTTAGTGATTCAATTTCTGGGATTGATTGCCCACTCAAACATCATTCTTCATTGTTCTTTCGCTGCCTCCTGAAGTTTCCACTATTCAAACTAGGTTACAATTTTATATGATCTATTGACTATTAATGTTTTGGTTTCTTGTTGGGAATTTTGGTTTCAAACCATCTAAATATGGCACATGCTGATATTTTTGTTTCTCGTTGGGAATTTGGGGTCTCAACCCATGTGAAGAAGACATTTTGAGTGGAAAATAACAGGTAAAGTATTGTATGTCATCTCAGATTTGATTTTTCTATGAGATTACGATTTTGAAGCCCATTTCCTTTTAAGTGGTTTATCCTCAAAGTATTAATATATTTGGTTGAAATGTCATTACACGTGTTTCCACAAAATTTTGTAGCTATTTGACTACTTGTACAAGGTTTCTTTTGGAGTGTAACTTATATATTATTAGTTTTTCCTTTACTTAGAAGGGGAAATCATAATTGTCGCCCCCTATTTTTTTGTTTCTTTGATTTAATTGACTTAAACTCTTTGTATAAGTAGTGTCCAATTATGATGATCTCTCTTGACTTCTTTTTCTTTTATGATAGCCATGAAACAAGTTGTTACTTTCAATTTTGAGTTGGACAAGCATTTTATTCCCTGGTCTATTATCAGGGTTTTCAACTACTTAAATTGCTTGTTTTCTTCTCAGGATTTTCAACTATTGATAGCCCTTGATTTCTTCTTAGGTATTTCATTTACTAATGGCCCATTTCAAGGGAAAAACATGTGATGGTTCAAACCAAATCTCATCGAGGTTATAATAACTACAATGTCTTAAAGCCTAACGTTTAAGACAATTTTAATTTGTTATATTTGGCCTCTAAATTGTTAAGGGAAGGTATTCCCTGCTTAAATCCCTTTATGAATTTGATGTTAGGGGTTTTGATTTAGTTTTTCTTCAGGTATCAAGTGATGATTTTGTTAGAAGAAAAAACCCATAATGCTTCAATGTTCAATTTTGTTGTAGGCGTAGACAATGTCTACTTAGGTACTTCAAAGCGTTTCCTTTCAGAATAATTTTCTTCCTTAAAAGCTAAGGATTTTACCACTCTTGGTTTCTGGCCATTAAATTATATGATAAGTATTAGATCTTAGAACCACAACATATTGATTGAAATGGTCTCGTGTTCATGAACTTCATATATATATATATATAAACTATTTAAGTTGATACTTTCTCCTTTATCTTCTTATTGACAAGGTATTTCTTATTTTTGGTTATGGTTCAGGATTTGCCAATGGAAATGATTTCTGTTGAAAGAGAAGAGCCATTGCCAATCCAATATTAATCTTTCACCAGGTAACATGTTGCAGAATTTCTTGTGGTACTCTGCTCTATTTATTTATTTTTTCTTTTGATTAACATTTTCTCTATCCTAATACATCCTTAAAGTCCTGATCTTTTGTACATTTTCAATTGGTCATCCAAAGTCGTGACTATATGAAGATTTGTAAGGTAAATTTCCTTTTTTCACATATGTTAGTTCAAAGATTTATTTCAAATCTTAAAGTTATAAAGGTGGTATTGACATAGTTTTTTTTTTTTTTTTTTTTTTTTTTTTTTGATGTCTGTATCAAGTTTGTTTTTTTTGTTTTTTTTTCAATGAAACAATTATGGGACTACCTAGTAGGACTCGTTTATATGGATTTTTTCACAGTTTTCACCAAGTAGAGCACATTTCTAAAGATTTGAACCTGCCAAGGCTAGAAACACAATATGTGCCTCTATCGCTTGAGCTCAACTCCTTTTATGTTTGTATCAAGTTTGTTAACCAAGTCTCAACTTCTGATTTCTCAACCTGGAGTGATATCTTTACCTTTCCAGGTAAGAATTCATTTTGAAAATAATTTTTATTTTATAGGTAAGAACATAGAAGAGGATGTTGAATGGGGATGGTAATAGATACTACTTGCAGCAATTGACTAATGTTTAGCTTCTAAATTAAGACCTCAATCATTATATATATAATTGGAGTAACTTAACTCATGAGTATAATTAGACAAACTATTTTAGGTCACTCATATGTAGGAAAATTTTGTAATTGTTTTGCTTATGAACAAGGTTCTAAACCTCCAATTTTTTTTCCTTTCTAAAATTACATGTTTTGAAGCAAGTATTTCCATATATTTTTCTATACGTGTTCACTTAAAACTCTTTATTTACTTTGGGTGTTTTATCCATTAGTTACGTTTAATATAAACATATATAGTTTTTTAATTGCATGCCTTGTTACCCATGTATGTGGTCTTAGGAACTTTATGTTTATTCTACAACTATATCAAATACATTTGATAATGTATATGATTATATTTGTTTGGTTTTGCGTTTCTTTATTTTCATAGAGATTTGATTTCTATTCACAATTTCTCCTATTACCACTTTAACTGAAGTAATACCTAGGGTTTTCCTCTACAAAATTTATGCAAAGATAGTTATAGATTACATATGTAATCATACTCAGTTCCTACCTCCTAAGAAGAAAACTCAGTCGTTTTATAGCATACGAGTAGTACATATGCTTGGCTATTGATACAAGGGTTACCCCTCCATATCGACCTCCAAGAATGCTAAACATGTTTAATTCTTCAAGTAGGTTTATAAGATAATCTGTAAAAGAAATGAATCATCTGTATAAAATTCTAAATTTTCATAAAAAATGTATAACTACATTCCTATCTACTCAAATATAAGTATCAAGCAATTTAAAATATCTTCAAAGATATCCTTTTTCTATTTCAAAATGCTCAATTAAACGATAATACTTCTCAACGAACTTCTTACCTTTCTATAATTTACTAAAAATTTATGAATACATTACTATTTGGTTCCCATTCTCTATTCTTTACATGCTCTATTAACTTTTCACAATCTCTCAAAATTTATTGTATAATTCCTACTACACGCGAGTACTTGAAACATTATGACAACCAAAATATATATATATATATATATATATATATATATATATATATATTATATATATATATATATATATAGATATATATAGATATACCAATATATATATATATATATATATAATATATATAATATATATAGATATTTACAACCATATATATAAAACCATAATTGATCTTGTAAATATATTATTAATATATATCTATATATATGGTATATATATATATATATATATATATATATAACACATATATATATCTATATATATATATATATATATATTATATATATATATATATATATATATATATATATATATATATATATATATATACCAATATAATATTATATATATATATATATATATATATATATTATATATATATTTACAAGATCAATTATGGTTTTATATATTCCAAAAAAGAGAGAGGTGCAAGCTCCTGATACATATGGGGTTGGAAAGAGTCATGCTTAAGGAGAGTAGACCGGGAACGCAATCCCGAGTTCCTTTAGACATGAATCCAAAAATTCCAGAGATTCCAACTACATTTCTATCATACTGCCATACAAATTGAGAAAGAAAGAAAATACATTTACATAACATAACTTTAAGAAACTAAGATACTTCAAAGCACTTATGAGGCTTTTTAATATTTGTTTACATATTGATCTTTCTGATATCTTTTTTTACTACTCTAATAGTTGGAGTTTTCTCCCTCTTGATTCAGAGTAATGTTTTTGAGGTAGCTGACTGTCTCCTCAAGGTGAGTGCACTTGTTGGTGAGGGAGTCTATTTCAGCCTTCTGACTCTCCAATTATCTCTTCAAAGCTGTGTTTTCAGACCTCATTTGAATCTTCAAGGCTTGGATTGTCTCTCTTATCTTAACAATCATGAATTTGTTAGCTCCGCATGTAGCACATTTCTCATTTTGTGAAGCTCGGTCTACTGGATTTAAATCCATTGCTGAGTGGTCTTTTGATATGAGATATGACCCTTTGTGGTGTGCTGGTTCTTCTTGGTGTCTCTGCTAGATGAAGGCCCTGATGTTGTTCCCCTGAGCTTGATAGAGTGATGCCTATGTTCCTTCTTGTTGGATCGACTAAGATCCAACTTCCCTTGGTTAATGCACTAGTCTATTGGCTTGATTCGAAACATGAAGCAAAAGAGATCAAGCTTTACAACATAGACAACAAAAATGGAGGAGATAAGATAGATGCCAGAGATGAGAGCAGAATTGGGCAAAAAGCCAAAGGGAGAGTAGAATTGGGAAAAAATCCAAAGGGAGAGCAGAGAAATGATAAAAATAAGCTGACAAAAGGATTGTGTGCATGAGGAGAGCAACAATCGACAGGCTGCGATCTTGCAGGAGGCTTGGGATCGAAGAGAGGGCGAGAGAGAAGGCCCGAGAGGGTTGAGGGAAGGCGAAGAAGGATGGGACATGGGCTGAGAAGAAAGGAGGGGACAATAGAGAAACATGGAGCTCACAGGGGAGAGTGATCAACATGGAGCTCACATGGGAGTGAAGAGAGGAGAGGGAGGTCAGAAATATAAAGGAGTGGGGGGAGTGGAAGTAGGCCAAGTCAGCTGCGAAGAAATGCTAACCTGGGAGAGCTCAATTGGAGGCATATTACGTATCTTAGAGCTAATAGAATGGAAGAAAATGCACAGTGTGATGAGTGTGGAGTCATGAGACTTCCATGCTCTGTGAGCTGAAAAGGATTCACTGTGGGGATAAGTATGGATACAACAGACCACATTTGCATTGAAACATGAAATATAATCGATTGAAGAGATTTTTGACATGATTTTCATATATGGATGATAGGACTAAGGAATGGTTGTGAGGAACAAATCCTCAGCTACTCTTGTTTCCCCTTCAGACCTGGCTATTGCCAAATTTGCATGGTGGTCAGCGGAGTTGTTGTTTTCCCACAAGATATGTTTAAAAGTTACATTTCCCAGGTCTTCCATATTTTTCCTTATTCTATTGAGGATTTGGTGCATGTGAGCATTTGGAGGGTTTCTTCTATTGATCATGGCTTCAATTATGATTGTTGAATCTCCCATTATAATAGGATCTCTAATTTCCCTTATTTTTAATATCTTGGTTCCCATTAGCAGGTCATAAGCCTTTGCCCTATCGTTAGAGGTTTCCCCCAACCCCCACAAATAAGCGACTGGATCATTCCCCCCTAATTCAAGGAGGATTGTTTCCGGGAAAACTAGTGTCTATTCAGATCTGCTAGTCCCACTAAGATGAGTAGCTATCTTAGAAACAAACAATTCAAAGTAACTTGTGTTTTCCTTTATGGGAGATAGATGAGAGAGAAGCAGAGAGCACAAACCTTAGTCTTTCGCTTGGCTCCTTGCTTGTTTCCTCTCTCCTTTGATAGAGCTTCGCCACTCCTTTCTCACTTGTCCCGCTTCAAAGAACACCTGTAGAGGCAAAGCAGCAAAATACCATCAAAGCATAGAGATCTATAACCATAAACAATGTAGAATCAGATGTACATCAACCATACAAATGCATACACAAGTACAAGATTCAGAAATATACAAATATATGGAGGAAAACTCAAATAACTTTATTGATAGAAGTAGTGGAAGAGAGGATTACAACCCAGTTGTCTGATCCAGTGCCATCCTCCCAGCATGAAAGCCCTCTTCACCTCATGAAAAGCTAGATCACCCAACAATACAATGTCTCACAGAGAAACCAACAACACTTCCTTACAAAATACAAAATTCCAGCCTCTGGATCTTTAGGATGAGGGATCCATATATAGATATTTGCAGGGGGGTGAGTCAGCTTTTGGGATTTTGATTAGTGTCATTTCATTGATAGTTCTTGGTTCCACTTGGAGATTTCATGATCTCTTACTCATCTCTGGGTGAATTCAGAGAGGCAAGTGTCATATGAGCAGTTTCTAGAAGATTCTCTGAGTTTCCACCTAGCCAACTACCTCTGCCAATTGTCTACTCTCGCTCATCGCACCCTACAGAAGGGCTTTTTAGTATGCATCGTACCCCTTGTGTGTAATAGGTGAGATGCATCGCACCCTCAGCATGGAGCAGTCTATATTGTCCAGTTTTGACCAATTTTGAGTAGTTCTTCAGGGAGAACTTCTGGGAAATGATGTTTAGTTGACCTTAATCCTTTAGGGTTTGAAACAACACTTTTAGGGATTTTAGAGACCTTGGTTTATCAACATATGTGATTGGGGTTGTAGTGCCCAAATATGTCTATAACAGTTTCCCCCTAAAGCATGAGGTCGTAAATCTTCTGATGTCGGGTGAAATTCTTTATCATGAGGATTCAAGGTTTTTCGAACTGGAAGGTGACCTGTAATAAGATACAATAAAATACATTATCTTCATAATAGTTTCATGATCTAGCTGAGGCGGGCATTCCCATGCTCAACTTTATAAATTCATTTTCATGTACATAGGATAGACAACTGTCTATGCGGCAGACTGATGATTTTGGTAGAGCCATCATCCCTTAGCTCGGATGATTATCTGTGTAGCTACGGAGTACATTTGATGTCTTTATTTTCCTGAATATATCGAAGCCCGGATGGATGAAACTAGATTTGGGGTCTTCAAACTCGTTCGATCTTTGCCTGATGTACAAGTCGATCCATGTAAAAAGATGTTTTGAAGTCAAACATGGAAAGACATCACCTAATTACTAGCCAATGATGTAAGCTGTTAACAGGCACGAGAGGAATCACCGATAATGATAATGACCCTCAAGGTGCTGCAGTACAATTCACGTGATGTGAATACATGAGTCGATGTCGAACACCACGAAAAATCTTTTGGTCGAAGGCCATTGATGCAAACCTGTCGCCGGAAGTGAGAAACTTGCCATTGAGGCATGCAAGCTTCAAAGTAGTGAAAGGTTTGTTCCCAGGTCAACTTCTTGGATAATGAGATGATGTCGACAAGAAGTGACCCATCGTAGGAGGGCCTTAATGAATCCCACATCTACGACACGAAATGGAGCAAATGATTTTGTGGAGGTGAAAACGATCTGATGATATGAGGTTTAGGGTGGCAGTCATGAAAGAATGGAGCATGAAGGTATTGCAGCGGATGAGGCGTTAGCTCGGTTGGTGAATTCTCTGAGCGACTTCTCTTGAACATATCAGTGACACTGAAAAGGATTGGTAGCATTAACCCCAAAAATGGATGGTACGGAGGACCAATGATGGTATGACCGGTGAAAAAAATAACCCAACCTGACTCAATCATGGCGATGGAGTGAAAGTGTCATGTTCAATAGCGACCTGCTACCAATGAAGTTCTTCAAGTTTTCTTCCCTTTTTCCCCGGTCATTGCTGACCAGTAACTCTTTATTTTTGTCAAGCTTAAGGAGGATAACATATGCTTGTTCTATAATTTTCCCTTCGAGCAAACCTGTCGCTATGTTTTAGCAAGCCTAGCGACAATGAAACTTGCTCTTGTCCATATGGACAAGTTTGTCGCTATTGTTTTAACGAGTTCAACGACAAAGATAACTCGGTCCTTTTCATGTTTAAAGAGTTTGAAAAGAGACATAAAAGAAACTCCAGTGGTCCTTTTTCATGGTATAATCCCTTAATTCCGAAAAAGTATAAAATAATACGAAAGGGATGAATTTTCAATAATTTTAGCGAGCTGAACAAGACAATCGCTCGATATTTTTGTCTAATGATCCCTTAGGTCCAAAAAGATTAAAATATAGAGGAGGGATGACACTTCCCTTTACTTTAACGAGTTGGAAAGGCCAATATCTCATCAATCTTTTCATATTTTATGAGTCTAAAAAGAACTGAAAAGAGACTCATTTTTTGAGAAACGAGTGATGTTTTCGGGTAGCAATTGGTTCCAGGTAAGTTTGGAACTTTTCAAACACGAAAGTGTAAAGAAGGTGGCTAACAGAATCACTCGTCGTAGCTATTCCTCAAAAGGGTAAACAATCAAGTGGAGGCATATGATCGGCTAAAAGAGTGGAGGTGACAGAAAAGGTTGATAGTAATGCGACCCCAAAGGTTATTTACCGAGGGTGGATTCATTTTTTAATGAGCTTGGATCTTTGGAAACTATGTTCAGTTGCTAGGTTTATTTTTTAACGATCTTGAACTTTGCGGAAACATTGCTCGTTCCAGCCATCTTTAAGGATGTCTCTCATTAGTAGGTTCATTTTTTAGTGAGCTTGCCCCATGCGAAACTTTGCTCAGGAGCTATTTGTATGCAGGCTAGGAACGACCAACTACAAAACTAAGATTTAATGAACTACTGAGGTTAGGTAGGATAGTTTTGTACAAAACATTCCCTTTGCTTTGTTGGGCTGTCGACAAAGGTGAATGGTTGATCAAACCAATCACCTAACCTAAGTAGTTGAAGTCAGTAAAGACTACAGGGTTAGAGTTACACTGGTTTCTTTTCACTTGCGTAAAAAAGGTTTACATGCCCCTAGGTATGAATAAAAGTAGAGTTTCCAGGTTACCATATGGAAGTCCTTGCATTAAAGCAAGATTGTTTCATTCGTGTCATCGAAAAAACACTTCCTTGGCTCTGTCCATCGAAATAGACAAAGGTGAATGGTGTGAGCTTCCAATCACATAACCTTCAAGGAGATCCTATTTCGGACTAATCCCATATCCTACATGGATGAGTGTGTCAGACCAATCATATAACCTACGATGAGGAAATCTATCTTTTCATCTGGGGTTTTCCTGCCAAAGTAGACCAAGGTGCATGCCCCCTGGGTTTCGTTACATTCACCAAATCACTCACGGTCATTAGGTGGACGAATTGGAGGTTTATGAGACATTCCTTGTGCAAAGAGACCATTTAGGGATGGAATTTGACTAGTAGGCATGTTTGAACCAGGGAATGAATGCTGGCCAACAAGTTGTACCATTTTGCCTTCATACAGGAAACACATCACCCAAAAGAGTGAGGAAACAATAGCTTCCATGCTGTAAATGTAGTCATGCCCAAGGAGTAAATTATAATCTAGTGGCCCTTGGACTACCATCACATTCAAATGAACGGTTTTCCCTCTCAAGGTTATAGGCAAATTTGGAAGTTTCCCTAATGGTCGACTGGTTCCTTTATTGAAGCCTGACAAATTTCGATTCTTAGGCAGAAGTGATGGTGAACCAAGCGCTTTCCAAGCAGTTGAGGAAAGGATACTCATGGAAGCCCCTTCATCTATGATAGTGCCAGCCATGATCATTCTATAAGCTTGTGCTATGATTCGGAATGGCACATTAGATGGTAGGTAGGGTCCTGCTAGTAGATTCCAATCAAAGGAAACAACTAGATTGCTTGGAGGAGGGACTAAATAAACGGCCAGATGAATCTCTTGAAATCGGGAACTTCCCTCTTGTGGTAAAGGAATGGGTAGATTTCCTCCATGTTCATCAGACTCTGTGTTAACAAAAAGAATTTGAACGGTGTCATTCTCATTCTGTTTGGAGACTGTATCATCTGAAGGTGGACCTTCTGAAGACAAGACTGGGTCGACTATCGTCTCAACCTGTTGACTTTGGTCCAGTATGGACTAAGAGAGTTTATCTTCAATGATAGGCACTTTGACTGACAACAGACGTATGTCAGCCGAGTCTTTAAATAGCGATGGACTTGGCAAGAGTTTCTTGTATCTAGGTGGAAGTCACTGCAGTGAAGCAGGATGGTTATCCATGACTCTTTTAGCTTCATCCAGAAAAGGACAACGATGGAGGGCATGATCGCCTTCACACAACCTACAAGGAAATTTAGATCTTCCTTTTTGTCCATTGACTTCATTTTCACTAGTTGATGGTGTACTCTCAACATGATCGACAAAGGTTGAAGACACCGGATTGTGTAAGTGGGGAGACTAGTCTCTCAAGATCTCGGATGCAAGAACAATCTCAATGATAGTGGTTTCCTTTGCAAATGACACATGGAGATTTGGGTTTGGAAGGTACAGTGTGTGGATTTTCGCCAGACGATGCATGGTTGCCCCCTTGCGCGGCTGGCTTCTTCTTCTTCTTCTCCTTCCCTTTCTTCTTTTTCTCAGCTACTTAGTTTTTAGTGTTACTAGTTTCACCAAGCGAAGAGGAAGAAGGATAGGGAGAAACAAACGAAGTGGAAGGTGGGGGAGAAACTCCAGTATCATCTGGTTGCTGATTTGATTGGTAAGGAATTACGGTGTTTTGAATGACAAAGGTCGAGAATAGCCATACTGGCAGGCCAATTGTGAGTCCTTGAAGGGACAATGTAGCCATGTATGGAGCACCAATATCTCCCCAAGAAGAGAAAGGAATAGGATTTCCCCCAAGGGGAAATCCTTGATTGGTGGACTCCATTTTCTCAACCCAAGACCAACGAGGAAATAGTGATGTTATTCCAAATTAAATAAATTTTATGATGCTTTGACACAACTTGCTTTTTCAATTTTTAAGAGTCGAGAAAAAGCTAAAGATGACTCTAGTTGCCTTCGATTTTTAATGAGCCTGAAGTGACAAGTGCTTAGATGGACCTTTTCTTTTAAGGAGTAAAAAAGGAACGAAAGTGACTACTCTGGAAATCGGGACAGAGGGATTGCCAAACCAATCACAAAACTACAATATACACCTTGGTGGTAAATTGTAGAGAAATTACCGAGGACTTTACGTACAACAGTCAATCTTCCCGAATGCTATGTTCAGTGCATTGCGATCGATAGGGCGGCAGACACGGCTTCCTAAGGATAAAGGATACCAGCCTATTGGGGTCTCCCAATATATACTTAACGGTACGTGGGAGCACAAATCCGTACTGGCACTTGTCGTATCAAAGACGAGGAATCACCCAACCTACAATGAAAACGAGAGTTATCAGGCTTTACGACACCGGAATACGTCTCTAGCCTAGACTTCTAGATGTTGTGCGTTAGGTTCCAAAGCATTTTTATGTTCATTGAGGTTTATTTATTTGTTGATCTTTCTTAAGAAGTTTGACTTTCAAGGTTCACCGCATGATGTAGATGTACAATTCCTAAATATGAAATCTAAAATGATAAACAATCGTTTATTTTCTTTTAGCAATGAAAATCCTAGCTAATAAGGAAAGAAGAGTAAGATTCTTTCAATATAGAGCAGAGAGCACACACTAAATGCACTTTTCCTAAATCAATTTCCACATGCAGTATAAATGCAAATGCACATGCATGTATTTGTTTTTCCGTTTCCTTAATGTGAGGATGACAAAAAACAAAACTAAGTACAGATCTGAAATACTTTTCCTCAAAGCGACACTTTAGTAATTTATTTTTAAAAACGAAAGGAAGACTAAGATGACACTTTCAATTTTGAACGGAAAACTGCTTTCGACACTTCAAATAATTGACAATTCAAATCAAATACAATGGCAAAAGTACAATCAACTATCTAAAAGAGGAAGACTTTACGACACTCTTTTTCTTGATTGAAAATGATAGTTGCGACACTTTCGAATCAAAAGACGACAATTCGATTAAGCTACTATTTGCAAAGGAGCACTGTAAATGATGAAAAATACATAAAAAACATTCACAATTCCTTATCAATGGAGGCTAAATAATTTAAAGGAAGAAGGCTTCAACAATGCTATACTAATCATAGGCTGCAAAACTACTGAATAGAGCTAAAAACAATGAAGAAAAACCAAAATCTGGAGAGAGAAATAGTCCCATTCAATCATCGCACCTGTCCTTAAGGGAAACAGGGATGCATCTCACCTGCAGCACACGGGAGGTGCGATGCATCCAGACTGCCAATGAGAGATAGTGCGATGGTCCAGGGATGAGACTGAGCTTGGTTTTCACCCATAGTTTGCAGCTAAGTTCAGGGATTTAGGCTGAGCTTATGATAGACAGTAAACACAAAGTATAGAGGTATGATATAATGAGGTTATTGAGCTACCACCAGGGCACTTGGGATGTTTGCAAGTTAGATGTTCAGTTCATAAACAAACCCATAGATTGACTGAAGCAACATTGATCTACTTTGCAGTTCGAAGGCTAGCTGGCTTAACTTTAGGCTCCGTCTGTAGTTTATAAAGCAAACGACAATAACAAACAAACAAACTATTCACTCCCCAGTGGAGTTGCCATTTTGTTTCTAGGAAAACTATTGTCTATTCAGATCTACTAGTCCCACTAAGACGGGTAGTTATCTTAGAAACAAACAATTCAAAGTAACTTGTGTTTTCCTTTATGGGAGATAGATGAGAGAGAAGCAGAGAGCACCAACCTTAGTCTTTTGATTGGCTCCTTGCTTGTTTCCTCTCTCCTTTTATAGAGCTTCGCCACTCCTTTCTCACTTGTCCCGCTTCAAAGAACACCTGTAGAGGCAAAGCAGCAAAATACCATCAAAGCATAGAGACCTATAACCATAAACAATGTAGAATCAGATGTACATCAACCATACAAATGCATACACAAATAAAAGATTCAGAAATATACAAATATATGGAGGAAAACTCAAATGACTTTATTGATAGAAGTAGTGGAAGAGAGAATTACAACCCAGCTGTCTAATCCAGTGCCATCCTCCCAGCATGAAAGCCCTCTTCACCTCATGAAGAGCTAGATCACCCAACAATACAATGTCTCACAGAGAAACCAACAACACTTCCTTACAAAATACAAAATTCCAGCCTCTGGATCTCTAGGATGAGGGATCCATATATAGATATTTGTAGGGGGGTGAGTCAACTTCTGGGATTTTGATTAGTGTCATTTCACTGATAGTTCTTGGTTCCACTTGGAGATTTCATGATCTCTTGCTCATCCCCGGGTGAATTCAGAGAGGCAAGTGTCATATGAGAACTTTCTAGAAGATTCTCTGAGTTTCCACCTAGCCAAGGGCCTTTGCCATTTGTCTGCTCTCGCTCATCGCACCCTACAAAAGGGATTTTCAGTATGCATCGCACCCCTTGTGTGTAACAGGTGAGATGCATTGCACCCTTAGCATGGAGTAGTCTATATCGTCCAGTTTTGACCAGTTCTGAGTAGTTTTTTAGGGAGAACTTTTGGGAAATGATGTAATCAGTTGACCTTGATCCTTTAGGGTTTGAAACAACACTTTTAGGGGTTTGAGAGCCCTTGGTTTATCGACATATGTGATTGGGCTTGCAGTGCCCAAATATGTCTATAACAAGGATCCTTCCTGCTCCAGCTCTACCCGGGATTTTTTTGGAGGCAACATCAAAGAAAAGACAATGGTTGTTCAGATTTCCTTTCCATGTTGAAAATTCTTCCTTATTTAATCTAATTTTCGAGTTTTGAGTTGGAGGTCTAACATTGGGACTGATATTCCAGTTACTTCTTATGCTTTCTTGGCTGATCCAATTCCTTTCTTCTTGCTAGAGGCTGCTATTGTCTATTGCTTTTAAACCTTTCATGTTTAGAAATTCTGATGTGGGTCCCCAAGTTTTTGACAGAACTCTTCCAATCTTTGGGATTTGGTCTTTGAAGATGCTTTGATTTCTTGAGAGCCAAATCTTCCAACATAGAAATGAAGGGAGACTTTCCCATAACCTTTTGATGGTTTTCTTGTTCTTCAATGAATAAAGGTATTTTTTTTTTCCATTTAGTGAAGAAGTCATTAAAGGTTGTGGAGAAGTTGAGCTCCAGAGCACTAGTAAGTTGCTTCCATCACTCTCTAGTAAAGGGGCAATCCAAGAAGAGGTGTTGGATGGATTCTTCTTCATTTAGGCACATTGAGCACCTTGATGGGCCGGAGAATCCCTTTCTTTTAAGGTTATCAACAGTAAGAATTTTTCCTTTTAGGAGAGTCCAATTGAAAATCTTAACTTTGGGAAGGCTTTTTGTCTTCCATATAGATTTCCAGGGGGGCCAATCTTGTTCATCTTGCTATGCTTGGAGAGTGTTATATCCGGACTTGATTGAGTAAGAACCCCCACTAGGATCCTAGATAATTGTGTCTTCATATTCCATATTTGTTGGGGTTGATCCTCTGAGATGGAGGACTAAGAGATCCCATTGGCTTTTCAAATTTGGAGGTAGATTTGGAATGTACCAGTCATGCCAATTTCTATTTTTCCTTCGAGATATAGAATGCAAGGAGGTTAGCCCCTTATCTTGCATCCATTCTCTTATCTCATGGATACTTGGGTAGGATGATAAAGGTTCTTTCCCCATGATTTTGTCTCCCCATACCTTGATACTTTTTCCATTTCCGGGCATCTTCGAAGTGTACTTGATGATAGTAGGTAACATTTTTTTGACTAGCTTCCATAATTGCGAGCATGGCCTTATTGGGACATTTTCATCCAGTAAGTAAGTTCTTTGATGGTTCATATATTTTAAAGCCAAAATTTGTTTCCACCAGCTATCCTTTCCAGTTATCATTCTCCATATAATTTTGGCCCCTAGGGCAACATTCATAATTCCAGGCAGCCTTATGGATAAACCTCCCTTCTCATAAGGCAAAATTACTTGTTCCCATTTTACCAAGCTGAACTTTTTGGTCTCCTTTTTTCCTCCCCTCCATAGAAAACCCCTGATTATTAATTCCATTTGTTTTTGGATGCTGGACGGAGCCAGAATATTGGCATATTCGTAAATTGGCAGCGCAGTGAGCATGGATTTGATTAGGGTCACCCTGCCCGCTATGTTCAACCACATCATATCCCAACTTTGCATTTTTTCCTTCATCTTTTCAGTTTGTGTGCTCCATAACTCAACCTCTAGGTTTTTTTTTGATATGGGTAGTCCTAGGTAGAAGAAGTGATTCCAATTTTCCTGTATGGGAATCTCAAGGATCTAAGATATTCTTTGCATGGTGCGGGAGGGAGCATTCCGGCCATGTATTATACATTTTGGATTGTTTAAGAGACCACTTGAAACCTCCATGAATTTATCTAGGACTTTTTTGAATCTTTCGGCAATATTTCATGAGGCTCCACCCATCAATAGTGTGTCATCTACAAACAAGGAGTGATTGATGCTTCTTACACCATATGAAATGTGCAAACCAGTTAGTGTTATTTATCTCCTACTCTTTTCTAGAGCTCTACTTAAAGAGTATGCCATTATTATATATGAGAAAGGTGAAAGAGGACAACGTTGCCTCAACCCTCTAGAACTTTGAAAGAAATCATTCAGTCTTCCATTTATTAACGAGGCTATCCATGGTCCCATAATGCAGGCGCTGATTACCTCAATGATATCGTTTGAGAAACCAAATTTCTTTAAGACAACAGTGAGGTAAGGAAGACTTACACGGTCAAAGGCATTGGCCATATCCAGTTTTATGATGATTCCATGTTCTTTTTTCAGCATGCTTGAGTGTAGAGCTTCTTGGACAACCAGAACATTGTCAATAGTCTGTCTATTTGGAACAAAGCCTCCTTGGTTTTCTGAGATAATCTCAAGGAGAAATTTCTTAATTCGGTTGGCTGTGATCTTCATTATTATTTTGTAAGAACAGTTGCACAATGAAATAGGCTGGAATCTGTTAAATGTGGAAGGCCTTTCATCCTTTGGAATTAAAGCCAAATACGAGGGTTTAGTAAAACCTCCCATTTTTTATTATTAAACACATTCCTTATCATTCTTACTAAATCCATTTTTATTATATGTCAGTGCTTTTTGTAAAAACAAATTGTGAATTCATCTGAACCCGATACTTTATCCAGATGGAGGCCCCAAACGGCTACCTCGATTTCTTCCTCTCTGATTTCTTGCATAATTTGCAAATTTTGAACAACACTTATCTTGTTTGGAACATGCTGCAAAAAGGTTTCGAAGTCTGATATTTCTCCATTTGTTGTTAGGAGGTTGTTGAAATGTTTATGTGCTTCTTTTTTTAATTCAACAACTACTCTATTTGGATTTTGTCGATCTAATTTCTGGCTCTTCTGATTTTCATAGTATTATGAAAAAAGATTGTGTTTTTATCCCGTGCTTTTAACCATAGGCTTCTTGCCTCACCACTTCCTCTTCTTTATGGTTTTATCTGTATATTTCCCAAAAGCAGGCCTTTTCCTGAAGATGTTCCTCTTTGGTCTCCTCCTCATTTTCTTTTTCCTCCTGAAGTTTCTCCATTTTTTTTAATAACTCAACCTTTCTTTTCTTTGTTTGTTTTTCATTTTCTATGGCCCATTTTTTCAGTTCCTGTCTCAAGTTTTTTAACTTGGTTTCCCACACATAATAGGGGGACCCCATGAATTTTTGAGACCACACTTCTGCAATTATATTTTTGAATTCTTCATTGGTGTTCCATGTTGGGAAATATCTGAAAGGTATTGGGTGTTGATTTTCCATCAACCCCATGGAAATTACCACCAGCTTGTGAGCTGATGTTGTTGTGTGAATGATTCTTGATATTGCTAAATTGTAGTTGGAGATGATGTTGTCCTAAAACAAAATGCGATTCTAATCTTTCCTTTATATTATTGCTTCCTACCCTTTTGTTGCTTCATGTATACTTACCATTGTTGGGATGGATGTTTTCGATGGCATCCCTTGAAGAGTCTGAATGGTAAACCCCACCAAATTACTCCTCCACATTAAGGACAAGATTGAGTTCCCCTCCCAAAATTACTTTTCTGTTTTGAGTATCATTTAAGGTCTCTTGAACCGTATTCCAACATTGTTCTTTTTCCCTGAAGTGGTTGGAAGCATATATGTTGACAATGGATAATTTCTCATTGTTGGTTGTCTCTTTTAGGTTTGTTCTAATCCAGTGTTGTTCTTTATTTTACCGAAGAAACTTCCATTTTCCTTTCCTCCATAAGTTGCATATTCCCTTGAGGCCCCTATAGCTTGTTGAGATGTTCCCTCGTAATATTTTAGATTTTTTATCATTTTTTCCAAGTCTTGGAAACTAGTTTTTGTCTCCTGAAGCATTAGAATATATGGAATTTCCTTTACTAGAATATCTTTTGTTGCATTTACTTTAAAAGGTGTCCCCAAACCACGACAGTTCGAGGAGACCACAATCATTATTTATTTAGTTGATGGGCAAAGGGTCCTTTCCCTCTTTGGTGATTTTGGTTTTTCTCATTGTTCTCAGAGATTTTCCCAAAAAAAGAGTCCATGGGCTACTACTTTCTTAAAGCCATTTCTTTTGCCACCGCTTCATCTCTAAGTTCTTTGTTAGATTTTCTTCTTGCTTTCTTTTAGTAATCTAAGGTTTGAAGAGATTAATTTGATCGGTTTCTTGTAAAAATTCTATCGACTGAGGGGGGAGGAGGGCTGTGAGAGATAATAGGACCGGAGGGGTGAGGATATGGGAAGGAGAAAGATGAGGGGAGGAGGGCTAGAATGTGGGAGAGATGGGAGGATCATCAAGAGGTCCAAAGAGGTTGGGATTGATGAAAGACGAGGAGATTAGGAGAGGATTGGCCGGGTGGGGGGGGATGGCAGAGAAGGATCAGAGAGGGGGAGCGTAGCCTGGGAAGAGGAGATGGGTTGATTGTTTGCTGGGTTTTTCTTTTTAACTTGTTCCCATTTTTCTTCAGACTTTTCTAGATATTCATTTTCTTGTTTTTCTGGACATCTATTTGCAAAATGACCATATTCATGACATACCTTACATTTAAATAATATCTTCTCATAGTCTAGTTGTTGTATGTGCGTCCATTGATCTACTTTGATCTTTAATACCTCCAATAAGACCTTCCCTAGATCCACTTCGACACATATCCTCGCACAAGCATGCATGTTCTCTTTTGGTTCACATATATCAATATACTTCCTCACTGCATTCCCGATGGCCCTGACAGATTCATCACCCCAACAATGTAGAGGGAGATGAGGAAGTCTTTCCCAAACCAACACTACGCTAGGTACATCCATTTTAGAGTCAAAGTCGGGGGTCCATCTGTTTAAGTACATGCCTTGCATGTCCATGAAGTATGGGACATTTCTGAAGATTATGTATCGATCTTCATTTGTTTCGAAATGAAAGGTGTAATACCCTCTTACACAAAACCTTATGGAGATTTTTTCATTTATTGAAGAGGACCAGTTCCTTTAAACCCATTTTTGAACTGAACGAGGTGAAGGCTAGAATCTTGTGAACTGGTCGACCAAGCCCCTTTTTGATAGAGATAGAGCTGCCTGACGGGGAAGAGACGGAGGTAGAGAGATCTCAGGGATATCTTTGAGTTTATTCACAAACTTGGATATCGAATGTATGTTTCTTGGGGGCCAATGGCAGAGATCAGAGATGCAAAGGCATCTACATTTTCATCTTGCTCAGAGATTAGTTTTGTTGGAGGAGGATATCCATCCTCCGGTGTATCAGGTGGTTACATGGTCGTAGCAGGAGGCCACTCTGATCAAGTCGATGCTCAAGACTAGGGAGGCCCTCGGGGTGCACCGGGGAGGGGCTCACGGGGAGATTATGCACTGCAGTTTTATTTTTTTCAAGACTGTTGATAATATTGAAGATAAGAAGACTTATGACAACCAATAATTACAGTAACTTTTACTTATCTTTTTTTGGAAATATAGTAGAAACCAACACTTTCCTCAAAACTAATAAGTTATAATCATAACAACGTCCCCCAAGCCTCGGGCTTCTTTGATATCCCCCAATTTTTTTCACTTGGTGGTATTTATTTTTTCATTTCCTCAACAGATTTTTAGCAGTGTCCTACTTTTAAGGTCCACCTCCCTTTTTTTGTACCTAGGATTTTTTTTTTTATATAGGAAAAACTTTTGATTTTTTCTTCATTAACATGCACTTATCTTCAACTATTCTTATCCTTATCTTCCCACCCAACATAACATATCTCTCCAATTATCTTGTCTCTTGGTGGCAGTTATTTTCCCTAGAATCTTGGAAAATTTTAGAAGGTTAGAAATGTGACAACTATCACTTTCTTCCATTTTTTCCACTACTTGGGACTCAACCACTTTAAGATTTTTTCGAACAAAAAATATCCATAATACTCACATGTTGTTTCCCATTATATTTGCAAGCACAAAATAACATTTATTTATTATTATTCACAATTATTTACACATATCAATCAAATTTAGTGTTTGCCCCAATGGCCCATGTTTCTAAATTAGATAATTACAAATAAGCACAAAGTATTGTAAAGATAAAGACAACAGGGGTATTACATTCTCCCCCACCCCCACCTTAAATTTGAACATTGTCCTCAACATTTTCCTCTCCACTCATCACTTCTGAAAAAGTGAAGAAGATGCTTCCCACATTTTTTTCCTTCCATCCCCCAGGTGAACTCCTCAGGGCTAAAGTTATTCCATTTCACTTTAACTTTGGCAATGAATTGATTCCAGAGTAAAGTTTTCCTCCTATTTAAAATTCGCAAAAGCTTAACCTCAAACTTGCCTTCCAATTTCACCTGCACCACAATCCAATCAATAACATGAGTGGGATAATGAACATATTTCTTTAGAAGTGATACATGGAATACATTAGACACTTTAATGTGGGTTGGTAATGCTAGCTGGTAGGCCATTGGTCCTATTTTGGCTAGAATTTCAAATGGCCCACAAAATATGGGTGCTAATTTAGCATAGGTTCCCAATCTCAATGTGCTCCTCCTTGGTTTGACTTTGATATAAACATGCTCCCCCACAGTGTATTCTTTGTGAATCCTTTTATGTTCTTCATAACTTTTTTTTGTAAGCTTAGGTAGATCCTCCTTTTTTATTTATATATAAAAAAACTGAAATCACATATAGTTAAGAGGTGGCCTCAACTTGCCCAGTTGGAAACTAAGTCTGTTGGCCACCGATGCATATTGTAAGCCATCCAAAAACGATAAGTTATTAGTCTTTCTACCCAAGCAATATATACATAACTATTTAAGAACTAGTATATAGTCTTAGATACCATAAGCATGCATGTAAAAGAACTAGCCACTAAAAAACAAAAAAACATGAGCTATCATTGTGCTCATCTATTCTTTGAGGTCTTTCGATTCTAACTCAACTGTCGCTGGATCTTCAGCTAAATCTTGAGGTGCTGGTGTCATTTCGATAATGCATAGAATGTGTCGCTGAATACAATCCAGTCTAATGTCCTTCTTGCAAAGCTGAAATTGGATAGTTTGCAGGTCCTTTTTTTAGTCTGACATGTCTCTAATGATTAGAGCCATCCCCATGGACACCTGTTCCATTGCTTTTCCTACCAATCTTTTCATGAGCCAATACAGATGCAAGGTCTGTTTGAATTGGGATAGTCTCCCTCTGGTGTTCCTAGGATCTGGGATGTATTCTTTCCATTCCTCCATTTTGTCCTTGTAGTCCTCTTCCATAATTTGGTCCTCCATTTCTTCTATAATTTTTCAGATCCCTGCATCTGTTCCTTCCTTATATGCTTTCGCTGCCTCCCTGACAGTCTCGTCCATGGGTCTTCTCCGTTTCCTCTGTTCCGAGGTTCCCGGGTCCTTTGAACGAGGGCCAAATTTTCCTCATCCTCCATGGCCTCTTCCTCTAGCTGGACGCACCATGTCACAATTGTCTACTACCTGTTCACAATGATCACAGTTCAATGTCAGGATAATAAAACCATTACCAGTCCAAATTTCGATTGCCTCGTGGAGTGTCTTTTCTCCATCACTGACTCCCCTCTGCCTGCACTCCGTTGCTCCTAGGCATTTAGGTAAAACAAGGGTGGGATTTTCCTTCTCCCTGCTCCACTTGTCCTGCTCCTCGGTCAGACCCAACATGGTCCCGGTCACTCCTCCATTGTCCCTTCCTCCCGCCTTGAGATCCCTCAGGCTAACCCATTCCCTGTTTGACCCCGGTAAAGCATGCAAAGGGAGCTTCACGCTGAGACTCTCCTCCCTCCACCTGCCTTGCATGCCATCGCCACTCCCTACCCTCACAGCACTACCACCTCTGTGTGCCATACATTCCTTGCTTAGCTTCCTGCCCAACTGTCCCCCCCAGGCTTGCTCTTCTCTACTGCCATATCTCCTCTTACTACCCAGAAATTTGGCCTGAAGGACTTCTTCGCCAGCCCCTCCATCCTCTAGTCCACCCAGATAAAACCCTCTCTAGCCTCTCTAGCCTTCTCCCTGAGCAAAATGTGCCACTCCCTATTAGCTTTTATACCCTCAAGCCTGACCAGCAACGACGCAGAGCTAAGGGCCACTCTTCCTCACTGTTTCTGTTCTTTCTGCTTAGCAGAATCTCTCCCCGTGGTATTTCCTTCCCGACAGGGAAAAATTCTCTTCCCCCACTCGGCATGCTAGACTTTCCTTTGCTAATTACAGAAAGAAAACAATTAATGTACTCGTGGTTTCTCTGCCTGCTTGTTGAATGCGAGTATGGCTAGTTCTCCACTCTCGTTCTCCTGTTGCACTACAATCTATCTCTCCTCCCTTCACTACGCTCCTTCTCATACTTTGCCTTACCTACCTGCCATCCCATCCACCTTACACAGTTGTCCTTACCACCTCTTCTCATACCTGCGTACCCAAGGCCACTTCTCCCTTTTGACGTTGCTGCATGCATGCAGGACACCACCACGCCCTGCGGTATAAGTGTGTGGGCAGTGGTAGGCAGTCCTCTCACCTCCTGGCCCCTGAAATCCATTATTGCACTGATTACCCACTCCATCACCTCGATCGGGGGTATGTTCTTCATAACTTTTATGTATGTCTTGAGTTGTCTTTAAGTTTTTCCTTACCTTTCTAACCATTTGTTCCATATACTTTAGGAGATTGGGTCCTAAAACTAATATGTCCTTTGGTTGACTCCAAATAAGTGGAGTATGACATATTCATCCATAAAGGACTTGAAAGGGATTCATTTTAAGAGACATTTGATAGCTATTATTGTATGTTAATTTAACCAGATGTAAGTAGTCTTTCCATTTAGTGAGTTAATCCATTACATACATACAACGAATGCCTTCAAGGATCTAGTTGGTTCTTCGAGTCTATCCATCTGTTTGAGGATGGTAAGCATAACTAAAATTCAATTGTGTGCCCAATCCTATGAAAATTTCCTTCCAAACATTTGATGTGAAATTTGCATCTGTGTTAGAAATGATTGTTTTGGGCACCCCATGCAGTCGATAAATCTCCTCCATAAAAATTTCAGCTATATGAACAACTTTAAATGTTGATTGTACTGGTATAAAATGGGTTGATTTGCTTAGTTTATCAACTACCACCATGATGGAATCATGTCGTCTTCTAGTTTTGGGTAACGTTGTAATAAAACCTAAGGATATAATTTCCCATTTCCACTCAGGGATAGGGAAAGGGTTTAATAACCCAACAGGATACTGGTGTTCCACCTTAACTTTTTTACTCTCCATAAATTTTGCTAAATATTGAACTACTTTTCCTTTCATCCCAAACTAATAAAATTCCTTCCTAAGTGTTGTAAATGGTTTTTCATAGCTTGGACAAGATTAAAAAATGATTTTTATGATGTTCATCTAGGATAAATTGCTTGATTTTATAAACATTTGGAATATAGATTTTGTTTTCAAAAGTTAACAAACCATATTTATTAAATGTAGGATTTGATTCTTCAATTATTTATTAATTTTTCTTGTATTCATTTATATTCTTAGTCCTCTAGAGCTGCAGTTTTGATTTTTTCATTGAAGTCTATTTTAACACTACTAAGAGAGATCCCATTAAATTTATTTAAACTTCTGCTTAATGCATCTGCAATTTTATTTTATTTTCCTTTAATATGTTTGATTTCAAAATTAAATTCACTAAGGAAATCCATCCACCTTGCTTTCCTTGCATTTAAATATGGCTGGCTAAAGAAATATTTTAGGTTAATATGATTAGTAACTAATGTGAATTTCTTCTCCAAAAGATAATGTCGCCACATTTTTAAAGCATGAATTACTGCAGCTAGCTCTAGATCATACAAATCATATTTGTTTTCATGTTGTTTTAGCTTGCATATTCATAGGCTATACCATGGTTATCTTGCATTAACACCCCATTCAGTCCTTCTACGTAAGCATCTATGCACATTATATAGTCTTTATTAGGATTAGTAATCTAAAGTAATGAACTACAATTAATAGGTATTTCAAACGATCAAAACATTCTTGACACTTTTGGGCTTAAATAAATTTAACTCCTTTATTCTATAAGGATGTTATAGGATAGACCAACTTGGAAAAATCCTACATTGAATCTACGGTGATAAACTGTAATTCCCATAAAATATCTAATGTCAGCTACATATTTAGGAACAAACCAATTAAGGATTTCTTTGACCTTTTCAGGGTCTACCACGATTCCTTCTTTGGATATTACATGCCCCGATACTAAATTTAGTCATGATAAAACTCACACTTATTAAATTTAGCATAAATTTGATGTTCTCTTATTGTTTATAGCACTACCCTTAAGTGATTTTCATGCTCTTGTGGTGTCTTTGAATAAACCATGATATCAACAATGAAAACTACTACAAACTTATCCATGTATTGGATTAAAACATTATTCATTAGACACATGAATGTGGTTGGAGTGTTTATGAGTCCGAAAGGAAGCACAAAAAACTAATAATGGCCATATCTAGTTCTAAAATCAGCCTTATGTATATTCTCATCTTTTATTTTGAGTTGGTGATAACTAGTTCTCAATTCTATCTTAGAGAAAATAGTTGATCCCCTCATCTAATCAAATAGATCATCAATCTAGGTATTGGGTATTTGTTTTTCATTTTCATCTTGTTCAAGTATCTATAATCAATACATAACCTAATCTCACCATATTTCTTCCTCACAAAGAGTACCAATGCTCCCCAAGGTTAGAAACTTAATCTAACATATCCCTTATCCGACAATTTCTGAAGTTGCAGATTCAACTCCCTCAACTCTGGTATACTCATCGCATGGGGTTCCCTTGACATTGGTGTTTCCCCAGGTACTAATTCAATGATAAATCAATATCTCTTTTGGGTGTTAACCCAAGAATTTCATCCAAAAAAAACATCCTTTAATTCCTGCACCATTGCAAAGTCATCCAAAGTCTTTGCTTTAATTTCATGTGTTAAATCTCCCACCTTTATTGCAAACAATTTACAAACCTTCCTCACACATATTTTTAATTGCAAGGTTCATATCTATATGGTTGAGATTTGTCTAGGTATATCTGTAATAACCCATACCTCTGCCTCATTAGTGTTATAAGTAACAATGTTTTCTAGGCAGTTAATGATTTATCTATACTTTTCCAAACAGTTCATACCCACTAACACATCTTAAGATCCTAGGCGTAAGACATTCAAGTTCATTTATCTTTCCAATCTATTTAATTAATGGGACAATACTTAACTAAACTGGTGATATTCCTTTTTCTACCAGTTGCTAACTATACCAACCAAGAAGTTTTATATTTTTCCATATTCAGCTTACATTTGTCCACTATTTTTGGATTGACATAACTTAAACTAGATCATGGGTCTATTAAAATTGACATAGTTTCGTTTAAAACATTACTTTCTATTTCAATCAAAGTATATTGATGTTCATTTTGTTGATCCTCCATAACTGCATTGATTATGGGAATATTTCTAGCCACATTATTTACTGTGGAAGCTTCTTGTACTTTGTGCAAAGCTTGATTATATTTAACATTATACACACAATTTTGAAGTAGATGAGGCTCCCCACAACCCCAACACTTCAATGGTTCCTTTATTTTTCATTAGCTATTTTACCATTTAAATCAATTGGTTTGGATCTTATTTGTGATTGAGTCATTTTTTTATTATTGTTCCTATTAAGGTTTATATTCTAATGATTCTTAACAAAAGTCTTTAAGGAGGAAGATTTGAACTGTTATGAAACCAACTCACAAAAAGATAGAAAAGATATATCAACGCCTTATAATTCAGCTTCTTTGAGGGGGCAACCTCCTTTACATTACACAAATGAACAATTCTTGGATGATACAAATGACTTATATAGGAGTCTAAGGGGTCATAATCTAATCAGAGCTGACATGACAATAATAATGTAAGGGCACAATAATAACAATAGTGGGCTTCTATGGGGCACAATAATAACAATATGGGGACTACATGGGTACAACAATATAATAAGGGGGTTGTACTAATAACAATAAGGGGTTACACTAGTAGTATAGGGGCCTAACATGCGCCTCTCCTTCAAAAAGTGTTGTCCTCAACAGTTGAGTAGTTCTTGATGCTTTTGCATAAAATTCTTGTCCTCCCATGTGGAATATTTAGCGGGTAAGTTCTTCCACTTGATGAGATACTCTGAAATTGATCGATTTCGTAGCTGTTAGGTTCTTGTTTCTATGACCGCTCCAGGTTCCAATTTGATTTTTGCTTCCTCTTCAAGTTCTGGCAATTTTGCTTGAATTGGAATATTCTGCAACTTTTGAATGAGTGGCCATACTTCTTCGTCCTTCTTCCATTCATCCCTTGCTTCGTTTATCAAATCTAGTTGAATAATAGAAATAGCACAAAACAATGCTTCCACATCCTCATCCTTTCTTGAGAGTGCATCTGCAACAAAATTTTGCTTCCCTTTTCTATAGATGATGTCAAAGTCATAACCCAACATATTTGTGACCCATTTTTTTTGTTCTTCTAAAGAAAATAGTTGTTATAAAAAGTATTTAAGACTATCATGATCCTTTTTTACCTTGAAGTGTCTTCCCATTGGGTAAGTTCGCCATTTCTTAAGTGCATGTAGTATTGCTAACATTTCCTACTCATAAATAGCTTTCTTGAGATGTAGCCGTAAAAATACCCAATCACCTACATCAAAACTTTTTTCACTGTGATGTTGATCTACTTGTTTCTTTGATGTGATATTTCACTGCTTGAGCCTTTTTCTTCTTGATATTTCCTTCTATCTTGAGAGTTTGAGGAGTGGTAATTTCTTCCAATGCTTTACAAGATATGGTCGGATTCATTTCTTGATGCTTGATGT
>APFE031202341.1:80289-91684 GCA_000404065.3 Pinus taeda
TTCTTCTCAGCACACTTATGACCTTTAGTGCATTTTCTATCACAATTGTAACAAAGCCCTTTTTCTCTTTTTTCTTCCAATTGTTGTGGTGTAAGCCTTGTAGGTTTTGGAAGGCTAGGAGAATAAACACTTCCATAATTATAGTCATGAGTGGTGGGATTCCTTGTTTTCATAATTTCGATTTCAATTTTTCTTGCCAACTCGAATGCCTCCTCCAATGAATCAAGTTCCGAGAAACAAACCTCATGTTGAACATTATCCTTTAAAGTCCCTATGAAGGCATAAATCCTTTGCTTCTTTCGAATATAATTTACCCTTCTATTCAATTTTTGAAAGTCCTCATTGTGCTCTTCCATTGAACACTTTTGTTTGAGATTTATCAATTGGCTAAAGAAGGTGTTTCTCATTGTATCCTCATAATGTGCTATCATTTCCTCTGTGAAAATTGACCACGTGACAAATGGTTTACGAGTACAAAGCCCTTTATACCATAAAAATTGATTCGGTTCTAAATAATTAAATGCAATACATACCTTTTGTAATAGTGGTACACCATGTAGATCAAAATATTTCTCCATCTGAACTATCCAATTTACCGGATCCTTGCCATCAAACTTCCTCATCTTGCTTTTTCTTGATTTTAGGAGCTCGATCTTGAAACGACTATAACTCTATACTTTCGGACCTTTAAGTTCTGAAATTGTGATCTACAGTATCCCTTTGCATCCTCTTTCCAATGCCACCACTCTGATCTAAATTGGAATCTCCAAGAAAGAGTTATGCCAAGTCTCCCACAGTGACTTGATTATAGACTAGTTTCGTAGAGCGAACTTGTACGACGTGCCACGTGTCACTGTTTCAACCTTTGGCTCTAAAACATATATTCAAGAAACGACAGTCTGTCCTCATTCTGTATCTTCTTACGAAATTTCAATCCTATGCTCAGATAGAAAGTTATGATAATTTCCACAGGTCACCTGTTTGGAATGTAATTCAGGAGTCTGCAAAAAGACCAACTTCCTCAGATCATATCTCCGAGCGCGAAAAGCTCTGAAACTCGGACCCGGGGTTCAGTGCGATTTCATCTCAAATGGGGTTTTTTTCTCTTCTGAAATGTTGCAGAAAAAAAGTTATAGCGAAAATTCCACAATGACCTATTTGGAGCAGCGAAACCCTAGAATCCAAAGCTCTGATACCAAATGTTATGAAACCAACTGACAAAAAGATATAAAAGATAAGATTCAACACCTTAAAAATTCAACCTCTTCGAGGGGGCCAACCTCCTTTACATTACACAAATGAACAATTCTTGGATGATACAAATGACAAGACCTCCTTTCTAATATATAGGAGTCTAATAAGGGGTCATAATATAATCAAAGCCGACATAACAATAATAATGTAAGGGAACAATAATAACAATAGTGGGCTTCTATGGGGCACAATAATAACAATATGGGGACTACATGTCTACAACAATATAATAAGGGGGTTGTACTAATAACAATAAGGGGTTACACTAGTAGTATAGGGGCCTAACATGAACCCTTTACTTGCTTGCATAAATATGTATTTTTTTCTTATTTTGCCAAGATTTTGAATTATCATTTCTTTGTTTAGATTTCTAGTAACATATTCTATTCTTTCAGATAGTTTCATCCATAGTCTTAGGATTTTCATTCTCAATATTCTCTTTAAAAGAAAGGAACAAACAACTGATGAATCACTGAATTTTAGCTTTCTAGTTGCGAATGTATGGTACATATCATAGGACATGGGAAAATTTAGTAAATAATTCATCCATGGTCATTTGACCAAGCTTTAGCTCATGAGATTCCTTAGCTCTATCATCACAATATCTTTCTGTTGGGTATTTTCCTTTAAATTATTTCTTAAAATCTTCATAATGCACAATCTTATCTTCTACGTTATGCATTGTCATAATCTCTTCCTACCACAGGGATGCCTTGCCTTGTGGTTGACAAGTGCCAAATCTAACTTTTATGGTTTTGGGATACTCATACACCTTACAATATTAAGTCTTGTTTAACAACCATGCTTCAGTTGCCTCCTCCGATTCACCATCAAATATTAGAGGCCTAATATTTTTAAATTCTCCCTAAAGTTCTACCTTTTGTTTTGTCACTTGATTGGGTAATACCAATAGGATTTTGGCCGAAGTATGTTCATTTTATTATTCATATTTAGGTTTAATAACCTCACTCACATTCATACTGTATTGATTTTTCCCGTTGGTCCTATTTTTTTCAAATTTGGCCTTTTATTTAAAAATTTTATGAGCCTTTCATGTATAGCACCAACTTTCAACAATTTTTCATTATCTGCTTTAATAGTAGGTAATTCCATAACTATTTAACTACTGGTACATGGTTTCTTTTGATGCATAACTTATATATTATTATTTTTTCATTTACGTAGAAGGGGGACTCAAAATCGGTACCCCCTATTTTTTTGTTTCTCTGATTTAATTGACTTAAAATAACTGTCTTAGCAGTGTCTAGTTCAAGTTTTGAATGTGAAGAAATTAGGGATGCTATTTTTTTCAAAGGTTTAAACATGAACACTTGGGTGGTCTGATTATCTTTCTCATATTATTTTGATTTTCTCATAGGCATGAATCAAGCCATTACTTTCAATTTTGAGTTGGTTGAGCATTTTCTTCCCTGATCTCTTGTCAAGGTTTTCAACTACAGAAAGCCCTTGTTTTCTTCTCATGGTTTTCAAATACTAATAGCACATGATTTCTTCTCAGGGTTTTCATTTACTGATGGCCCTTGTCGAGGGAAAAACCTTTGGCTATTCAAATCGAAGCTTGTCGAAGTAAGAAGAACTACAATGTTTTACTATGATGTTCTCTTCTCCAATTTTTTTGTCTACAACGTTAGGGTTTAAACCTTTCATCACATTTTTTGGGTTTTCTTGTAAATTGAGTTTTAATTTGTTGCGTTCGGCCCCTATATTATTAAGGGAAGGTATTCCTTGCTTAAACCCATTTATGAATTTGATGTTAGGGGTTATGAATTAGTTTTTATTCATGTATCAAGTGATGAATTTGTCAAAAGAAGAAATTTCATAATGCTTCAACGTCCAATTTTGTTGTAGGGGTATCCAATGTGTACTTAGGTACTTCAAAAATCTTTCTTCTCTGGACAATGTTCTTCCTTAAAAGTTAAGGATTTTACCACTCTCCGCATTTGCCTATTAAATTCTATGATAAGTATTAGATCTTAGAGCCCCAACATATTTATTCGAAAGGGTTTCTTGCTCATGAACTTCTTCCTCTCTGATGTGTGTGTGTGTGTGTATTGTTTAAGCTATTACTTTCTCCTTTATCTTAGTATTGACAAGGTATTTCTTATTTGAGTTTTTGTTCAGGATTTGCAAATGGAAATGATTTTCATTGAAATAGAAGAACCATTGGCAGTCCATTATCAAACTTCTAACAATTAATACTCTATAGAATTTCCTATGATACTCTTCTCTATTTATTTTGTTTATCTAATTTTTTTGATTTAAAATTTCTATCTCCTAATACATCCTTAAATTTATGACCTTTCGTAGGTTTTCAACAAGTCTTTGGAAGCCACTACTATCTGAATATCTCTAAGGTAAATCTCCTTTTTCACATATTTTAGTTCACATATTTATTTCAAAGCTTAAAGTTATAGAGGTCGTATTGTTATAGATGTTTCTTTTTTTCTTATGTTTGTATCAAGTTAGTTAACCAAGCCTTAACTTTTGTTTTCTCAACCTGGAGTGATATATTTATCTTTCTACGTATGAATTCCTCTTGACAAACCTTTTTCTTTCACAGGTATGAACATAGAAGAGGATGATGAATGGGGACAATCATGGCCGCTACCTGCAGCAATTGACTAAAGTTTACCTTCTATATTAAGGCCTCAAACACACACACACACACACACACACACACGTATTTTCTTATAAAATTGGAGTAACTTAACTCCTTACTATACTTAGACGTACTATTTTTGGGTTATTCATACGTAAGAACATTTTGTAATTCATTTTGTTATGAACGTGGTTCTCAACCTGCAATTTTTTTTCCTATCTAAAATACATGTTTTGAAGCAAGTATTTCCATATATTGTTCTATATGCGTTCACTTAAGATTTTATATTTACTTGGGTTTTTGACCCATTATTTATGAATAATATAAACATATATGGTTTTTTCGATTGCATGCCTCGTTACCCATGCATGTGGTCTCTAAAATTTTCTATTTATTCTACAACTATATCAAAGATATTTTGTAATGTTTATGATTATATTTGTTTGGTTCAACATTTCTCTGTTTTCGTAGAGTTTTGCTTTCTATTCACTATTTCTCCTATAGCCACTTAACTGAAGTAATACTCAGGGTTTTCCTATGTAAAGTTTATGCTAAGGTAGTTAGAGATTACATATGTAGTCAAACTCAGTTCCTACGTCCTAAGAATAATTCTTTTTCACAAGTACTACATATGCTTGGATATTGATACGAGGGTTACCCCTCCATATCATCCTCCAAGAATGTTGAACCTGTTTCATTCTTCCACTAGGTTTATAAGATAGTCTATAAAAGAAATGTCTGTAAAAATTTCTAAATTTTCATGAAAAAATCTATAGATGCATTCCTATCTACTTAACTATAAGTACCAAGCAATTTAAACCATCTTCATAGATATCCTTATGTTATTTCATAATGCTCAACCAAACAACAATACTTCTCAAAGAGATTCATACCTTTCTATAATTTAATATACATGATTTTTTTTTTCATGTATGACTATTTGGTTCCCATTCTTTATTCTTTATTCTTTACATACTCTATTGAATTTTCAAAGTCACACAAAATTTACTATATAATTCCTATTGCATGCTAGTATTTGAAACATCGCTAACATACAATTATTACAGTAACTTTTACTTAATTGTCCTTTGGAAATATAGTAGGAGCCAACGTGTTCCTCCCAACCAAAAAGTTGCAATCACAATAACTTTCCTTGAGCCTGGGGATTATTTGATATCCCCTAACTATTTTCACTCAGTGGTATTTCTTTCTTTCTTTTCCCCAACATATTTTTAGTGGCGTCTTGCTTTTAAGGTCTGCCTCCTTCTTTTTTCTACATAGGATTTTTTTTTTTTATAGAGGTAAAATATTTGATTTTTCCTTCCTTAGCATGCATTTCTCTCCATTTATGCTTATCCTTATCTTCCCACCCAACATAACATCTCTCTCAAGTTATGGTGTCTCTTAGTGGCAGTTATTTTCCTTGGAATCTTGGGAAATTCTAGAAGGTTACAACTGTGACAACTATTACCTTCTTTTTTTTTCCACTAGTTGGGACTGAACCACTTTAAGAGTTTTTTGGATAGAAAAGAAGCCCAAAATACTCATATGTTGTTTCCCATTATATTTCCAAGGAAAAAAACATTTATTTATTACTATTCACAATTATTTACACATACCAATAAAATTTAGTTTTGTCCCCCATGACCCATGTTTCTAAAATAAATAATTACAAATAAGCATAAAGTCTTGTAAAGATAATGGCAACAGGGGTATTACAATCCCCTATTGGTAAGTGCCCATAACTCGTGTGTCCTCAATTTGATCAATGCACTAGTAGAAATGGGGCCAAAATCCAATGGTTATTAGTCGGATATGCGACTTATTGGCATTAGTTATTCGACACACTGGTGCTTATCAAATCGTTGTTGGAATTTTGTCAAATAGTCGAAAATTTAGTTACCGTCAGATATGGCACAATACAAATGTCGATTATCCAACACATAAAAAGGTAGAAATGGTCATTAAAAAACTGATGTTTATAAGTTAGTTTTGCGATGCTACAAATCATCGGATATATGATAGATAGAATGTTGAATATTCGGCAGGTCGCGCACTAGTCCGTAGTCAAATATATGACACATAGGTTGTTTTTTCTGATGGAACAAACCGACGTTGAGGCATCAAGTAATCAATGACATAAGTAAATTGTGTGACAAAAGTGTTGTCACTCTGATGCTTTCAAGTCAGCGATGGAGCGTTGAATATGCAACAAACGAGAGTTTTGTCTGATGGAACAAACTGATGTTGAGGCGTCGAGTAATCGATGACATAAGTAAATTGTGTGACATAAGGGTTGTCACTCTAACGCTTTCAAGTCGATGATGTAGTGTCATATATGCAACGGACGAGAGTTCTTTCTAATGGGAGTGTTAAGGTACTAATGCTTTCGTTTGTGGATTCAGTCATCGAGTATTTGACGAGTAATCTGACTGACAATTGTTGAATATTCAATGGAGATATGCATTTCAAATATATATATAATATGCAATACTATTTTGAGGAAGAAATATATAGGGTTGAATACACTCTTCGATGACCCAAGATGAATTTCTCATGAGCAACCTAGACATCAACATTTCTAAGGTATGAAATTAATGGTGAAGTTTATATGGTTAATTCACTAATTAGTGGAGTAATTATTTTTGGTTTAGGTAAAGGGTGTGTTTTTGGCAAGAATTAATAGGCTACATTTGATTCTAGAAAGGTTTGGAGAGAAAAAAAACCCAACTATAGCTTATCTATACTGACCTTTATATAGCAATAAAACCATGATTAATATACACAACATATGTTTTGAACTTTACTAATGATTTTTCTAGGTATATTTGGAAATAATTCTTAAAGAATAAGGATCATGTATTTGAAAATTTTAAGGAGCCTAAGGCAATGGTTGAAAATTTGTTGGCTTAGGTTTGGTTGACCCAGGTTCGATTCTTTACTATGCACCAACAAAACCCTCAATAACTGGCCCTTTCAGCAACAACCTGCAAGCAAGTCGCACTCTCACCTGAAGTGACTATGGGAGGTTGCAACTAGGTTTCTGAAGCCTGTAGGGATACTATGATGTGGTAATTTTGTATTTTCTTATGCTTTAACACACATAAACTATTTCACATTCATGAACTACTTCACACTTATATATTACTTTGAAAAATTACATTCATCACTTGAACATATCGTAAACATCCATAAACTTCACATTACTGAAAGAAAGTGCAAATAATAAGCAAATCAACACATGGAGACAAATATTTTACCATGGTTCATCCCAATGTGGGACTACGTCCACAAGAATTGTTGCTTATAATAAATAATTTGGTACAACAAACAGTTCTTCACTTGCGCACACAGCTATAGGTTGTTTGCGCACTAAGCTGCAGAGGATTTGCGCATTAAGTTGAAGACCTAGGCCTCTGTGCACTTAGCTGCAGAACCTTTCCCCTTTCTCCAAAGTAAAAATTACAAAAATACAACCATAAACATAGATGTAGATCAAAATCATGATGCCTTCCTTCTTTATTATTCATCCCTATATACTATTACATTGAGGGATTACTTCGCTACATTACCATGGAACCAATACCATGGTTTCCAAAATACAAGGGACAATGGTCCAAAACCATTCAAATTTTACAATATTATATGCTTTAACAAAAAGGGAGGGGCTTTGTCGCGAAGCCCCTATACTGCACGGTGAGTTTGTTGTGTGGTCATCGTTGTGCTCCTCTACTCTGCTGCGCATTCCACTTCACACTCTCCGACATCCTTTATACTGCACACTTCACCCACAAAATTCAGATTCCTTGCCCAAAATATGGCCAAGTTGGGCTAGGCCCAATAGGCCCCCAACAGTCATAGGTGACTCATCTCGAATCACTCAGCTGCTTTGCCTCTAATTTTATCTACAATGTTGTTGTATGCCTTGTTGAATTGTTGCAGAATCTCTTCCAGCTTATTTTCCTTGTTGCACACTTCTTCTAATAATGCTTCTGTGACATGTTCTGCAACCTTGTTTGCCAAATCTGTCTCCCTTTGTTTAAGTTGCTAAAACTTCTCATCCACTGCCTATGATAGTTGGAGGGACTTATGCTGCCAAGGCTGAGTCATTTCTACTAAACTCTGCTCCTCCTTCTTCAATTCTTCGATTTTGTTTTGTAGCTCCTTCGGCTCATTAATTTTTGTGAGCCTCTGTGAGATTGGGAAAGTTTTCTCAGCTGCTCGACTCTCCTCCAATTGATGCTTCTTTTGTTGCATTTCCTCCTGCAGTTTCAGAACATTTGGATCTTCCTGCAGCGAAATCCAAATTTGCATTCTCTCATTGAGAAATTTTCCACAGTTTGACAATGATGCGGAGATGCTAGCCATCCCAGCCTTTAAGTCAATCTTCCTCTGTTTGTGCACTTCCGGTGGCGTGGTTGGTTGTAGCTTTAATTGCATCTCACTAATCTTTACCTCATACTCGAACGGTACATCTGCAATTTTTTTCTTGGATTCCTTGACTGCAAGGCCGAGATTCACAACCTTATCTTCTATGGATTCCTCATCATGGACATCCATGTCCGGAACGTCCCTACAAGTGGCTTCAACCACCACTTTCAGTCTCTACTCCTGTAGCTCTGCATGTTCCTTGTCCTTGATGTCATGGTTGCGCTATTTCTTTAGCGCAACACGCTCTTGTTCTATCTGAATGTTTAAGTGTGAGGTGTGATGTTCACGCTCCTTGAGCTCATTTGTGATATTGGTGTAATTCATGTAGGATTAGAGTGGGCAGCACTACCATGTTCATATTGATACGGTCCCAACCTTTTGCTTGTTGCTTGATTTCGACATAGTCGAACTGTAGAGCTCTAACATGTATCTGCATTATCTTCATCCCAAATGTTGTTTCTATTAGTCTTTCTTGATGGATTCCTTGGCCTATCTGCGCTGGTGGTCTGGATGTTTGCGCCCAAATCTTCAGCTTTTCAATACTCTGTTGCACACCTGTGATAAGCTCTCCACGACGATCTTCCACCCTATTCCAAGATTTCGTTGTTATCTCCTGAACCTTGTCTCTGATTTGATCTAGGTCACCTTCAGTGAGAACCATTGTTGTGATTTTTTTTTTTTAATTTGCCATATGCTTCTTTCTGCTCTTGATGGTAGATTCGCCTTGGATCTTTATTTTCTCCATGATAGTTGTCTTTATTTATGCATTTTCTGTCTCCTTAGTCATATCCTAACATCCTTGAGGGTCCTTCTCATGGTGTTGTTAATCATATTTTTCTTCATGGTGCTTTTCTTCCTCTTCCTCTGATTCCTACTCCTTGTCTTTTCGACTGGCTTCACCATGCTACGAACTGTCCAACTCTTCTTCTTCTGTAGCGTTGTCTCTTGCTACCTCTAGTGGAGTAATCCATTATGTGAGCCATGTTTGTATTACTTCTACCAGGTCATCCTCTTTGACCATATATGGCAATTCATGCCATTCCTTCTTCGTGTCTCTGTGTGCTTGTATGTACAATTTATGAAAATCTCCCTTCAACCTTGCCACAAGGTAGTATTGTTTGTGCAAACTCAGCGAAAGGCACATATGATGGTTTAATAACATGTATAGATCCATTTGATATAATATGAAGAATATTATATTCTCCTGTGCTTGCAATGCTTGAGTGGTATGCCACAACAAAGAATACCTCGTGGCCTCACATACATTTTCTTTTATCAGAGGAAACTGTGTATCCTTCGACTCCTTCCATGCTAAAATTGCTATGATCAAAATCAACCATACATAGTGAAAATATGTACCTTTCTCCTGGACCTTGTAGAAGTTGTCTAGGAATTCCTTGCATAAATATCCAACCCAGTTATACTGGACTCCATTTGTGCACTATGCCCCTAAAGACACCACTGACACAAGAACTTCATTTGTGCGACACTTCCTCATAATATTTCCGGTCAAAATGTGTGCAGTGAAGCAAAATGCTTGGTTTCCGATTGAGTTTTTGTCGTAGCCCCTTTTGCCTTTTGATCAACCCGTACTTATTCTTCATATTCTCCACTAAAGTGTGATCCTCCAGATCAACATTTGGTATATGGGGATTTTATTTCCCACCCACAAGTTTCCATCATGTATCAATACGAACAATTGGTGCACACACACTGTGTTTGCTGAACTTTTGTCGAAGTGTCACACATTCAACATATTGAGCAATCCTGATTGCGCCAACCCATTCACCCATCGTTGTGGTTCCAATCTTGTTACTCTGCTCTATGGGTAGTGAACCTGCTACAAGTATTGGTCTAGTGCAAACTAAGGGTGCTTCTTCTGGTCATTAAAATCATAATATGTAAATTTGAGCTACGATATTTTCCCTAAAATCTCTCCTAAAAATGACACAACTTCCGACAATAGTGGTCTGAATGTCCCATACTTCATGTCTTTGGAACCCTTTACTGGTTTGACACTTCACTTCCTCGGTAGGATGTATGAGGGCAGAGGTGAGATGAATGTTGCGCCACCTTCCTCTGCCTATATTTCCTCCACATTTTCTTCACCAATATTGACTTGCTCAGGTTGCTTATGAGATTTCATAAGTTTGGCAAGCTTCTTGTCTTGGTTTTTTTGGCTCTTTCTTCCTTGTTTGCTTCATCCTTGGTGATTTCCGTTGTTTCTCTGGTGACGGTGCTGCTACTTCGGGTATTTCAACTACTAGTGTAGAAATATCAACAACTTCCATGACTCCATATAATCCCTTCTCATGAAAATTTTGCATAATCTCCTCCCAAGATCACTCAGACGACATACACAGTGAAGTCTCCTGCAATTTCTTCACACTATTAACCACTGGATGTAGGTTTTAACCCTGTACAGAAATTACTTGCATAGAAATTCTAAAACACAGAAAATAAACAATGCGAGAGCATAGCACATAAAACACATATACACAGATATTTTCCCCTGGATCCTAAAATCGGGACTACCAGCTTGATTTTTCATTATATTCCTTTCAATGTTACAATACATATTTATACATGCCAAAGCATCCAATACCATGGACTAAAAACCATCGCGTCCAAAACCATGGACCGAAAACCATAGGTAGGTTCACCCAACCTAATATAGGGTCCAAAATTGTTTTTCCCGGGGTGCTGCCCTGGACCCCGTAGACGGGTGCTACCCGCCCCCCTCAAACCCCCCAGACAGGGGGGGCTTCCCCCCCCTTGTGAACCCCCCGCTATGCAATCGATGCAACAAAGGAGAGGCTCTGCCCTCCCTCTAACCCCCTAGTTCACTATGTAGGTTAGTTGTGGAAAGAATATAACACAACCCAACATTCTCCCACTTGTTGTTTTCTTTCCATAGGGAGCCATAGGAGAGCCTAGTCATTTTTTCAGCCCTAAAACACCCATTGTTTCCCTACACCAGGAGAACTTCTCAGAGCTCATATATTTTGTCAATGCATCTGCAGTATTCTTCAAAATGTCCACCTTTACCAGCAACACCTTTTTGTCTTCTATCATATCCCTCACAAAGTG
>APFE031202341.1:116310-129627 GCA_000404065.3 Pinus taeda
ACCTTATGGGTAACTGAAAATGGGTTAAAAAGGTGGTGGTGAGGGCACTGAAGTTATCGAATGAAGCTCTAGGCAATTTGATGTACCATTTCGTTGTCGGACCAGTTAACGTTCACTGAAAAAAGTGAAGCCTAATCGAATCATCATTGAGGGTGTTGGACGAACACCACAAATGAAAGGTCATTACATGATTCGATGGATCTTCACCCGGATTTCCATTGAATTTAAGAATATCTTACGGAAGTTTATGAGGAATTGCTGGCCACCAAGGGTCATAAGCAATTGGATCATTTATTAGCCAATTCAGATCTGGTAATTCTAAAGTTGCTACGAAAGGCAACTGTTGATTCAGGTTTGGCAAAGCATACCTAGGATAAGATGGGATCGCCTGAGCAGTGGGTCTTTGCATACCAGCATAATGTATTTGATGTTGATAACTTTGATAAGGTTGATGGGCATAACCATTATAATATGATTGTTGGTAACCGTTCTGAACAAACGGTTGCCCATTACTTGCAAATCTTTGTTGCTCAGGTCCTCGGTAAGCTTGCTGGAACTACGGTTGTTGATATTGCACCAGCCATGGTTGTTGGACCATTTTTTGTTGTCCAATACTAGATGTTTGACCAAGATGGGGGGTGATAGTAACCATTTGAACCCGAGTCGCTTCAATTAAGGAGCCACTAATCGGCGGTTGTGATTGAGTCACGGAGGCAAGAGGCTGTTGTATTACGACCTGAGAGACTTGAGGTTGACATACAATAGGTAGTGCTTGTACTTGCAACACCATCACAATAGCTAGTGTAGTGGGAATGTTTCACATAGGTTGATTTTGTTGCATTGAATATACAACTCTTGGTTGTTGAGGTAGTATTGGTATCCAACCACTTTATGAAATTCCAGCTTGACCCGAATTTTTTATGAACTCTCATATGGTTTCTCTCCCGAAGGGAACAATGAAAAGGCATACTGCCCCCCACATGGCGGCAATCCAGTGTTCAAAGGGTAAATTGGTCTTTGGAGACTAGACTGCCCAAATTGATACTGATGTGAAGGATCAATTTGCTGAGTCTCAACATAAGAAACTCCAGATAATATTCCAGATGAACAAATAGGAACAGACCATGCTGTCGAAACAGTCCCTGGGTGGACTCCATCTAGCGGTTGAGAACTAATTGGGACAAATGGTATACCAGCGAACATTGTCAGAGTAGCGACAGGAGGTTTTGTTGCTGCTATATCAGATGACACAGTCCTAGATGTCGATGGTTGTTCAGACATATCGAGTCTATCCAAAAGATTTCCTAGCGATTCGACAGGAACTTGCGATGAAGGGTGATCAAAAGAACTAACTTATGTGGTAGAAGGATATGGGTGGATCCCAGTTCCAAAATGCAATGGGGTACTAGATGGAAGATCCTCCACAATCTCTTCTATAGCAATCAATCCAGGTGGAAGAGGTAGACCGTCAAGTTTGTAAAATATTTATGGTGCCGAAGGTGTAGACTCTGTAGCGATAGATGTTGGAGGGGTGACACCTTCCAAATCAGCCCTAGATGGAGCTGGTTCAAGAATAGAAGTGTTTACCGTTACACTAGGATCAGTTCTAATGTCCTCTTGTAATTGCGAAACTTCTTCTGTAGAGGCAGCAGTACCAGAAATAATTGGAGTAACTGGAGTCTTTGATGATGTTGAAACACAAGTTTCAAATAAACCAGGAGATTTTGACCCAGTTAAACGAGATGACTTGGCCCGGAATGGTTTCATTTCTGGAGTCAAAGATGGTTGATTCGTTAGTCTCTGCGCATGATAGCGTTTTGATTGACTTTCTTCCATGATTGCGGATTACTTGATCAACTCAAAATTAAAAGGGGAAAATGTTATTCGAAATTAAATGAATTTTATGATGCTTTGACACAACTTTCTTTTTCAATTTTTAAGAGTCGAGAAAAAGCTAAAGATGACTCTAGTCACCTTCGATTTTTAATGAGCCTGAAGTGACAAGTGCTCAGATGGACCTTTTCTTTTAAGGAATCGAAAAGGAACAAAAGTGACTACTCTGGAAATCTAGACAAAGGGATTACCAAACCAATCACAAAACTGCAATATACACCTCAATGGTAAATTATAGAGAAATTATTGAGGACTTTATGTATGACAGTCAATCTTCCTGAATGCTGTGTTTAGTGCATTACGATCGATAGGGCAGCAGACACGGCTTCCTAAGGATAAAGGATATCATCCTATTGTGGTCTCCTAATATATACTCGACGGTACGTGGGAGCACAAGTTCGTACTGGCACTTGTCGTATCAAAGAGGAGGAATCACCCAACCTATGATGAAAATGGCAGTTACTAGGCTTTATGATGCCGGAATACATCTCTATCCTAGACTTCTAGATGTTGTGTGTTAGATTCCAAAGCGTTTTTATGTTCATTGAGGTTTATTTTACAGTTGATCTTTCTTAAGAAGTTTGCCTTTCAAGGTTCACCACGTGATGTAGATGTATAATTCCTAAATATGCAATCTAAAATGATAAATAGTCGTTTATTTTCTTTTAGCAATGAAAATCCTAGCTACTAAGGAAAGACAAGTATGATTCTTTCAACATAGAGCAGAGAGCACACACTAAATGCACTTTCCTAAATCAATTTCTGCATGCAGTCTAAATGCAAATGCACATGCATGTATTTTTTTTTCCATTTCCTTAATGTGAGGATGAAAAAAAGAAAACTAAGTACAGATCTGAACTACTTTTCTTCAAAGCGACACCTTAAAAATTTCTTTCCAAAAACGAAAGGAAGACTAAGACGACACTTTCAATTTCTAATGGAAAATTGCTTTCGACACTTCAAAGAATTGACAATTCAAATCAAATACAATGGAAAAAGTATAATCGACTATCTAAAAGAGGAAGACTTTATGACACTCTTTTTCTTGACTGAAATGACAGTTGCGACACTTTCAAATCAAAAGACGACAGTTCGATTAAGCTACCTTTTGCAAAGGAGGACTGTAAATGATGAAAAATACACAAAAAACATTCACAATTCCTTATCAATGGAGGCTGAATAATGTAAAGGAAGAAGGCTTCAACAGCGATATATTGATCATATGCAGCAAAACTACTGAATAGAGCTGAAAACAATGAAGAAAAAACCAAAATCTTGAGAGGGAAACAGTCTCATTCAATCATCGCACCTATCCTTAAGGGAAATAGGGATGCATCTCACCTGCAGCACATGAGAGGTGCGATGCATCCATACTACTAATGAGAGACAGTGCGATGGTCCAGGGACGAGACTGAGCTTGGTTTTCACCCACAGTGTGCATCTAAGTTCAGGGATTTAGGCCGAGTTTATGATAGACAGTAAACACAAAGTATAGAGGTATGATCTAATGAGGTTATTGAGCTACCACCAGGGTACTTAGGATGTTTGCAAGTCAGATGTTCAGTTCATAAACCAACCCGGAGATTGACTGAAGTAGCGTTGATCTACTTTGCAATTGCATAGCAAAAGCAGTTCGAAGGCTAGCTGGCTTGACTTCAAGCTCTGTCTGTAGTTTATAAAGCAAACAAAAGTAACAAACAAACAAACTATTCGCTCCCCAGCGGAGTCACCATTTTGTTTCTGGGAACACTAGTGTCTATTCAGATCTGCTAGTCCCATTAAGATGGGTAGCTATCTTAGAAACAAACAATTCAAAGTAACTTGTGTTTTCCTTTATGAGAGATAGATGAGAGAGAAGTAGAGAGCACCAACCTTAGTCTTTCGCTTAGCTCCTTGCTTGTTTCCTCTCTCATTTGATAGATATTCGCCACTCCTTTCTCACTTGTCCCGCTTCAAAGAACACCTATAGAGTCAAAGCAACAAAATACCATCAAAGCATAGAGATCTATAACCATAAACAATGTAGAATCAGATGTACATTAACCATACAAATGCATACACAAATACAAGATTTAGAAATATACAAGTATATGGAGGAAAACTCAAATAGCTTTATTGATAGAGTTAGTAGAAAAGAGGATTACAACCTAGCTGTCTGATCCAACGCCATCCTCTCAGCATGAAAGCCCTCTTCACCTCATGAAAAGCTAGACCACCCAACAATACAATGTTTCATAGAGAAACCAACAACACTTCCTTACAAAATACAAAATTCCAGCCTCTAGATCTCTAGGATGAGGGACCCATATATAGATATTTACAGGGGGGTGAGTCAGCTTCTAGGATTTTGATTAGTGTCATTTCACTGATAGTTATTGGTTCCACTCTCAGATTTCATGATCTCTTACTCATCCCTGGGTGAATTCAGAGAGGCAAGTGTCATATGAGCAGTTTCTAAAAGATTCTCTGAGTTTCCACCTAGCAAACTACCTTTGCCATTTGTCTGCTCTCGCTCATCACACCCTACAGAAGGGCTTTTCATTATGCATCGCACCCTTTGTGTGTAACAGGTGAGATGCATCACACCCTCAGCATGGAGCAGTCTGTATGGTCTAGTTTTGACCAGTTCTGAGCAGTTTCAGGGAGAATTTCTGGGAAATGATGTAATCAGTTGACCTTGATCCTTTAGGGTATGAAATAACACTTTTAGGGGTTTAAGATCCCTTGGTTTATTGACATATGTGATTGGGGTTGGAATGCCCAAATATGTCTATAACACTGGCCCTTTTGGCAACGACCTGCAAGCAAGTCACAGTCTCACCCGAAGTGACTATGGGAGGTTGTAAAACCAATTTTCTATAGCCTTGAGGGATACTACAATGTGGCAATTTTGGATTTTCTTATTCTTTAACAATTATAAACTATTTGGCATTCATGAAATACTTCACACTTATATATTACTTCGCAAAATTACATTCATCACTTAAACATATCATAAACTTCACAATACTGAAATAAAGTGTAGATAATAAGCAAATCAACACATGAAGACACATATTTTACCTTAGTTCATCCCAATGTGGAACTACATCCACAATAATTTTTGCTTATAATAAAGAATTTGGTACAACAAATAGTTCTTCACCTGCGCACATAGCTGCAGGTTGTTTGTGCACTAAGTTGCAAATGGTTTGTGCACTAAGATGAAGACCCAAGCCTCCGCGCACTCAGTTGTAAAGCCTTTCCCCTTTCTCCAAGGTACAGATCACAAAAATACAACCATAAACATAGGTTTGGATCAAAATCATGATGCCTTCCTTCATTATTATTCATCCCTATATATACTATTACATTGAGGGATTACATTACTACATTACCATGGACCCAATACCATGGTTTCCAAAATACAAGGGAATATGGTCCAAAACCATTCAACTTTTACAATATTATATGCTTTAACAAAAAGGGAGGAGCTTCACTGTGAAGCCCCTATACTGCGCAATGAATTTGTTGTGTGGTCCTCGTTGTGCTCCACTGCTTTGCTGTGCGGTCAAGTTCACAGTTCGTGACATCCTTTCTATTGAGTGCTCCTCCCACAAAATTTGGATTCCTTACCCAAAATCTAGCCAAGTTTGGTTGCACCCAAAAAAAGTAAAGTGATCAATATATTAAATATCTAAGATCTAACAATGAGCGTAATATTTGGCTAAGGTATTTGAGAACTACTTGTATAAAAATTGTATTACTTGGGAAATATATGCACCTTACACACCTCATCATATCAGTGTTTTTGAAATAGAAAATTAGATTCTAATTGGAATAACATAGTTTTTTCTTCATGCCAAAGTTATGCCAATTTGATTTCAAATATAGGCTATCTACTAATCAAACTACCATTAACCATGATTTTAACCAAGCTTGTATGGGATATGATCCCACTTGAGAAATGTAACAAAGGAAACCCTTGGCAAAACATCTCAAAATTTTTTGATGTATAGTTTAGGATCTTATTCTAAATTATAAGAGAAAGAAAATAGATATAAGAAGTCATTCTTATAATATAGTAGGATCTTCCAATATTTCAAAATCCTATAGGTCGCCTGATCCATTCAATTAGTAATTTATGTGTATGAAGAATGTTGTATTTTATTATAGGTATTTCGGTGTTTCTCTATCAAATTCCCATTCTAAATGGCTAATTAGGGGTTCATTTGAAATCTCTAAACAATTTTAATTTGAATAAATATTTCACAACATTGATCAACATGTTAATCTTGTCAAATTTATAGTCAAATATCCTAATAGAATTGTCTTACAATTTACCTTCAACAACATAGTTGACTAGAAGAAATGAATCTCCTAAATATTTGACTATGGACCCTCAGAGATGCAGGTGATCCTTCTACAAGGGATTCTAACCATTTCCAAAGAGTGACTAATGCAATTGAAACTAGTGATTTTCATACAAGTAATTACATAACTTGAGGAAGAGTAGATGAATTAAACAATGTGGAAATGTTTCCTTAGTGGCATGTGGATGAGAGGCATGTGATACTCATACATATGTAGATGCACATGATTAACTTGGATAAGAAAATGTTATGGATAAAAAGTACAAATCTTTGATGGATTATAAAATTTGGGATTTGTTTCCCTTGCTACATGGAAATGATGCATTGAATTTCAATGAATCTATAAAACTAAGTTCATATATTAATGTGTTGTTAAGAGGTGATACCGAGCATCATTTAAATTTTCTTTCCTTGTCTAGTATGACCTAGAGTTTTCTAGATTTATCTACAAAAGAATGAACTTTTTTCTTTCATATATCATGTAATTTAACCAATGTAATAAGAAAACATATAGTTGGAGGAGTTTAGTAGTTTTAAGGCTAGTTAGAGAATTTTAAGGGATTGGATTTGATATTTTCCAGGAATGGAGGATTTTCCTTTGAATTCACACAAAATCAAAGGAGTTATTGTGAAATTGTTCTTACCTCAGGATCTTCTAGGAAATGGGTGAAAGATTAAAACTAACGAGGAAGAGTTAAATGTGATACTAACATGTTATATTGGAAAACATTTTTCATTCGTGGTTGATGAGAATTCTATATATAGTGGCGTGGCATCCACTCTACCTTGTAGGCATAGGGTCATGTTCACACATGGTTCCATGATAAGTAAACCAATGATTCGATGTGATGCAATCAGTGATTTTCACCACCATGCAAAATACAAACATACTATCCAGGCTCTGTCAGAATCAGAATTCCTCTCCCTCCTATAGAATTTTGATATTACAAGATAATGGACACTACAAAATTTGTTACTACAAGGTCATTTCCAGCACTAACACCAGTACACCTCATATCATGAAACCACATTATAAGTCAATTTGGTCATCTATAAATAAGTTGATGAACTGCTCACAACTCATGTTCCTTGACTAGATTTCGTTTTTGTGGTTGCACTACATTTTTATATATTCCTCTATTGGAGGGTGTATAAACATTTACATATAAAGAAAGGAGAATTCAACACAGTTATTTTAGGAAACATACAATGCAATAGGGAAGTTATGTTCTCATTTCTTGTTAACAATTCCAACAGGACACCCCTTTCAACTGAATAGAATATTCTAATGAATCTCTTTAATCCAATTATTCTAAAAGAGAAGGGAATTCAATTATATTTGTAATTAGGCTTTTCCTCCTGAAATATTTTTTTGACCTCAATCATCTATAAGATCCTTGAACATTGCAACCTTCTTTTAGAATTATATAGCACATGATTTTGAAATGGGGGAGACCTTTAATCATAGGGAACACACTGATCCCTCTAGGATCTACCAACACCCCAAGGTGGTGGAAATTTTTTAGAGATACCACCAGATAAATTATTTTAACAAATTAAGAGGATATAATGATGATGTAACTAGGGAATTGTCCATTAATTTTCAAAAAAATGGAAAAAATAGATATGTGAATGTTGTTAAGAGGCTTCAATTTTTTTTTACAAGGCATTATTATTAACGTATCTAGAATGAGGTATCATATGATATTTTTAAAATAAATCTCCTATAAGGAAGGCTAAGTATAGTTTATGTTTATGAATTCAGACTCCTATACCAACTAGACACCAATCACACTTATAATTTGTAGAGACATGTTTATCAATTCAGAATCCTATACCAACTAGATAGCAATCACACTTATAACTTATAGAGACCTTTAATGTAACATACTTCCTCCTACAATCCATAAATAGAATGATTTCCAAAGGCAAAAAAGGGGGTAAACATGAGTTTTTATCCCTTCATGGGCTCATTCAACTATTGGTTTGCCATACTTTGGATAAGTTAGAGCACATCTTCTTTTGGATTGATTTTGGGCTTATAAACTTTTCATCTATCTTTCCTATCGACATCAAGGGACTAACTAATGACCTGGTTCTGTGTAAACTCTAATAGGATCTATGTCTATATTTATCCATAGCTTTTCCACTGCATCACCCCTAGGAGCATGTGCTTATTCCAAATACCTATTTTGAGATCGTTGCTTCACATTTCATTCATGGTAGCCCAATGGTGGTTCTGGTAAATCCAATAAGAATTCATTCATGCTAATTAATTCTACATGATAACATTCTAAGACATATGTGATTGTCATCTAAATCTCTATATTGATTTACAACTTTCCAATCTTGTGTATCATCTTTAAGTTAATTTTGAAAGGTATGTTGTTCTTGACTTATAGCTCATTCCACAGATTTCCAAGGAGTTGATACTTGGGCAACAAACATAATTATAATCTCTTTCAATTTTTATCATCGACTCTCGAAAATGGATCATTTTACATGGAAATCTTCTGTTAACAAGAAATGTTCCTTTGACTGCATGGCCATTATAGAAAATAAAACACTAAATGAGCAAGGGGAAGGCCTCTGAAATCTAATTGCTTAAAACTTTTCCTTCAAATACATTTTTTGGGCATTGCGAAGCCAATTTTTTGTTGAGTCAAAGTCAAAATCATTTTTGTAAGAGACCCTTCATGGGCTCCTTAAGGTCAAGAAAGGAATATTTTGTGTCTAAATATCTCTCTCCAAAATTGGTTCCTTCTCCCAAAATGATTACCATTCATCCTTCAAAGATAGCCTCCAAATAGAAGATAATAAAGTCGTCCTTCATTACAATCCTACAAGTCAGGTTCAAGTCAAATTATTCATGTCGGTTCAAATGCACAGTGACCAATAAGTATAAATAGCTTAATATTTCACCATTTGAAGGAGAGAAGTGAATCATTCATTCAATAAGGAAGGGGAACTATTATAGGACTGAGAAATTGAGAGGAAACAAAGAATCTTATAAGACTATTATAGAGAGGAAGATGAAAATGTGAATTGCAGAAACAATTACATGGAGGCCAAAGTTCCTTGCTGTAGAGATGATTACAGAAAGGGTTGTGACTATTGCAGAAGGAAGATCTATATTTCTGAAGTAGTAAGGTTGAGATTTCTGAAGTAGGAGGGGTGAGACTATTGCAGAAGGAGGGCCAAAATTTTGATTTTGAAACAGAAGAAGCCAAGAACCATGATTGCAAAGAAAATTGTAGGAGGAACTAGTCTGGTGGTTAGATTAATTCTATTTATTTAGTCAAAGGATTAGGTGTGTGTCAACCTGAATTAATCTACTAGAGAAATATTTGACTCGGTTTTCTCCTTCATAGGGGTTTTTCCCTGGCTGTGCACTTACATCTTGTGTTCTTGTCTTTGTGATATTCAATTTGGCATCTATTTGATAAAAGGAACATTAACATAATCAACAAATAATTTCACAAGTAAATGTCAAGGTAAGACAAATCAAATTGAAGAATCTAACACACATAATGCCCTATATTTCTGAAAGAAGGAGAGGTATTGGACGTAATTTGAGTCACACAAGTAATTCGGTCTCTTCAAGAAGTTTGAGGAAAACTCAGAGTGAGAAAGAGGTGAAGGATAGTGAGAAAAGAGAGAAGTTCTATTTGTTTGGCTTGTGCATCAATTATTTGTTTTGCAAGCTCACACATAGGGGAAGAAATCTATATTTGTTCATATTTTGAGCTAGAGAAGAGTAACAAACTAAGTTATAGAGAGAAGCATTGTTATTTGGGTGGCTGGGTTATCACTTGGTGAGTTGTCTTAATCAAAAGTCTTGGAATGATAGGTCCCTATAATACTAGTGATTCCCCCATTACTATTGTCATTGTAGTCCTTATTGTTACTATTGTGCCCCTATTGTCCCCATATTGTTATTATTGTACCCCATAGAAGCCCACTATTGTTATTTTGGTGCCCTTATATTATTATTGCTATATCGGATTTGATTATATTGTGACCCCTTAGACTCCTATATATAGAAAGGAATTTTTGTCATTTGTATCATCCAAGAATTGTTCATTTGTGTAATGTAAAGGAGGTTTCCCCCTCAAAAAGTTTGATTTATAAGTAATTGATCTATCTTTTCTATCTTTTTGTGATGTGGTTTCATAACATTTGGTATCAGAGATTTGGATTCTAAGGTTTCGCTGCTCCAAAACAGGCCATTATGGAATTTTTGCGATACCTTTTTTTTTTTCTGCGACGTTTAGGACGCAAAAACAAAAACCCCTTTGAGCTGAAATCTCGATGATCCTTGGGTCCAAATTTCAGATCTTTTCTCACTATATTTTCATAGATATGATCCAAGGAAGTTAGGGTTTTTGTAGGCTCCTGAATTACATCCCAAATAGGTGACCTTGGGAAAATCATCATAACTTTCTCTCTGAGTATCAAATTGAATTTTCGTAAGAAGTTATAGAAAGAGGAAAAACTATAGTTTTTTGTGCATCATGTTTAGGTATGAAGGTTGAAACAATGACATGTGACACTTCGTACAAGTTTTTTGTACTGAAAAAGTGTATAATCACGTCATCTTAGGAGATTGGGCATAACGCTTTCTTGGAGAATCCAACTTCGATCAAATTGGTGGCATTGGAAATAGGACTCAGAGGCTACCACATCTAACAATTTCAGGCCTTGGATATCCAAAAGTTATGATATACATCAGATACAGTATCGAGCTCCTACAAAGTGAAAAAAGGTGTGTAGTTTTGTTTTAAATTTTGCATAAGTTTGGTTTGAAAAATTCGTTTGAAGGAATTCAAAGGGCATAGTGAAGAATAGTTATCATTAATTGATGCCCCAAAGAAAGAAAATGGAAACACCTAGTAAGAAACCTAAAATATCTAGCATGACTCATGAATAAGAGGAAGAAATCCAACATGATATATCAAAATTACGAGACCAAGTGCAACAAAATTCACTCTCACAAAAAGTAACGGAAACTAAGATGGATGGTTTCAAGAAAGACGTAGATGCTAAGATGAATGACGTGGAAGCTAAGATGAATGCCGTGGAAGCTAAAATGGATAGTGTGGAAGCTAAGATGAATGGTTTAGAAGAAAAACCTAAAGGTAACATGGAAGAATTGAAGACAGATTTGACAAAGTTTCTACAAGAAATGCTTACTAATGGTGAAAGGGTAGTAAAGGAAACTCATGATGATAATAAAATAAATGTTAATTAGGATTTCATAGACTCTAATGTTGTATCGAAGACCCTCCATGTTCCAAAGATTGATATGAGCAAGTTTGATGGCAAGGATCCCATAACATGGATACTACAGATGGAGCAATATTTCGATCTCCATAATGTGAAAAACACACAAAAGGTACGCATTGCAACTTTATATTTGGAACCAAATTAGTTTGTATGGTATCGATGGCTTTTCTCTCGTAAAAAAATTGTCACTTGGGCAATTCTTACGGACGTAATGATAGCACATTATGAGGATACAAAAAGCAACACATTTTTTAGCTAATTGATAAATCTCAAACAAAAGGATTCAATGATGGAGCACATTGAGGACTTCCAAAAATTGAATATAAGGGTAAAAGATATTCTAGAGGAGCATAGCATTGATGTGGTCATAGTGACTTTAAAGGATAACATCCAACATGAGGTTCACCTTTGGGAACCTTATTCATTGGAGAAGGCATTTAGGTTGGCAAGAAAAATGGAAAGGAAAATTATGGCAACAAGGAAGCCTACCACTCACAATGATGGAAGTGTTGTTGCCCCTAGCTTTCCACAACCTACAAGGTTGACACCACAACAATTGGAAGAAAAAAGAGCAAAAGGGCTTTATTACAGTTGTGATAGCAAATACACTAAAGGCCACAAGTGTGCTGAGAAGAAATTATTTTACATAGATTGTGAAGAGAAGGAAGAAAATGAACAAGAAACTTCAAAAGAAGAGGATGTACACCAGGAACAAATCCTAAAGAAATAAGAAATGAATCCCACCATATCATGTAATGCATTGGCCAGAATTACCACTCTTCAAACTATCAAGATAGAAGGACATATCAAGAAGAAAAAGGTAATAATGTTGATTGATTCAGGAAGTACCCATAATTTTATTCATTGTAAGATAGCGAAGGAATTGAATTGCTTCCGATATCCAACACCAGAGTGTCAAGTGATGGTTGCAAGTGGAGGAACCATAAATTTCTCTAGAAAGTGCCATAATATCAAGCTATCCATGGGAGAATATGTATTGAATAGCCCAATTCTTTCCATTCCAATGGGTGGTGTTGATGTTGTATGAGGAGTCCAATGGCTACAATCCTTGGGTACAATAGCTTTTAATTTTCAAGAACTTTTCATGAAATTTTCTTCACAAGGAAAGGAAGTTGAATTAAGGGGTATCGCAGGGAAACCGAGAAAGATAATCAACTCTAATGGAATGAAAAAGCCTCTAAAGAAAGAACAATGAGGAATAATTATACAATTATGTTTGCTAGAAGTTCCCACATAGAAACCATCTATTTCTCCAGATCTCCAAAAAGTCTTGGACAATCATTCCAAGGTAGTTGAGACTCCAAAAGGCCTCCCACCTATTTGTGATCATGATCATGCTATTCATTTGATTCCAGGAAGTGTTCCTCGAAACATCAGCCCTTACAGATATCCCTATGCCCAAAAGAGTGAAATTGAATGTATGGTTGCAGAAATGCTAGAGGACAATAAAATTCAACCTAGTCAAAGTTCTTTCTCTGCTCCACTAGTATTGGTTCACAAGAAGGATGGATCATGGTACATGTGTTTGGATTATAGGGAACTCAACAAGATCACTATTAAAGATAAATTTCCCATTCCTGTCATTGATAAATTATTGGATGAATTGCATGGATCAATTTACTTCACCAAGTTTGATCTTCGTTTAGGATATCATCAAATCATAATCAAGACTGAAGACATTCTGAAAACAACATTTAGAGAGGGTCATTATGAATTTTTGGTCATGCCTCTTAGCCTTACCAATGCACATTCTACATTTCAAGGT
>APFE031202341.1:129670-147313 GCA_000404065.3 Pinus taeda
TCCAAATGTTTCTTTGGAGTAAAAGAGGTGGAATATCTGGGTCATATTGTATCTCATGAAGGTGTTAAGGTAGACCCTAGCAAAATTAAAACCATTAAGGAATGGAAAATCTCCACATCCATAAAGTATCTGCGAGGATTTCTTGGGTTGACAGTGTATTATCACAAGTTTGTTAAGAATTATGGGAGAATAGTAGCACCTCTAAAAAAATTATTGAAGAAAGATGCATTTTCATGGACTCCAGAAGCAACAAATGCCTTTGAACATCTTAAACAGGAAATGTGCCAAGCACCAGTCTTAGCTATGTCGGACTTTACAAAAACATTTATTGTGGAATGTGATGCCTCAAGAAATAGAATTGGTGTTGTTTTAATTCAATAAGAAAGACCCATTTCTTTTAAAAGTCGTCTAATCAAAGGAAAGTATTTACACAAAGCTATTTATGAGAAGGAAATGTTGGCAATACTACATGCACTTAAGAAATGGCGACCCTACCTAATGTGAAGGCACTTCAAGGTAAAAACAGATCATGATAGTCTTAAATAAATTTTAGAACAAAGATCATCTTCAAAAGAGCAACAAAAATGGGTCACAAAGATGTTGGGTTATGACTTTGAAATCATCTACAAAAAAGGGAAGCAAAATGTTGTGGTAGATGCACTCTCAAGAAAGGATGAGGATGTGGAAGCATTTCTTTGTGCCATTTATATTATCCAACCAAATTGGATAAATGAAGTAAGGGATCAATGGAAGAATGACGAAGAAGTGTGGGCACTCATTTAATAACTATAACAAGATCGCGGTACATCTGAGACATTTAGCTAGAAAAATGATTCGTTACGGTACAAAGATCGCTTATACCTATGTAATAATTCCCAACTCAAACAAAAGATTCTTATGGAATTGCACATCTCTCCCTTAGGATGGAACTCAGGATTTCTAAAAACTTACCAAAGGGTTAAGAAGGATTTTTTTTGGGATGGCCTTAAATTGGATATTCAAAAGTTTGTGGCGGAATGTTTCGTTTGTCAAAAAAATAAAGTTGAAACAATTAAGACCCCGAGTCTATTACAACCTTTATCCATTCCAAGCCAACGTTGGGAGGAGGTTTCAATGGATTTTATCACAGTTTTACGCAAGTCCAAAGGAAAGAGCGTTATCATGGTGGTAGTTGATAGACTTACCAAGTATGCACACTTTTGTGCATTATCCCATCCATTTAAAGCGAGTACATTTTCTACTGCATTTATGGAAACAATTCAAAAGCTACATGGAAACCCAAAGATTATTGTAAGCGACAAAGATCCCATTTTCACTGGAAATTTTTGGTAATTATTTTCTTGTCTTGGTACTCAGTTATCACATGGCTCATCTTATCATCCTCAATTTGATGGGAAAACTGAGATAGTAAACAAATGTTTGGAAGGATAGGCTTGTTGCTTTTTACCTTATAAACAGACACAATGGGTCAAATAGTTGCCTCTGAATGGTGGTATAACACTTCCTTCCCTACTGTAGCAAAAATTACCCCATTTGTGGCACTTTATGGATATCATCCACCATCCATCACACCATACTTAAGAGAAAATTCTATGGTTCAAGAAGTGGAAGATCACTTCTTGCATCAACAACAAGTTCTCCAACTCTTAAAGGATAACCTCACTTTGGTGCAGAATAGAATGAAACAACATGCAAATCAACATCACAGTGAAAGAAGTTTTCATGTAGGTGATTGGGTATTCCTATGACTACAACCATATAAATAAATGTCCCTCAAGCAAGATAAGAAGGATAATAAATTATCACCAAAGTATTATGGTTCGTACAAGGTGTTGCAAAAGATAGGTGCTATGGCATACAAATTGGAGATTCCTGCGGCTTCCTGAGTGCACCTAGTTTTCCATGTTTCATGCTTAAAGAAGGTTATAGGTGACAAGCTCCCATTTCAAACAACATTGCCAGAACTTGAAGAGGAAGAAAAAATGAAATTGGAACTTGAAGAAGTCATAGAAACAAGAACTCAACAAATACAAAATTGATCAATTTCATAGTATCTCAACAAGTGGAAGAACTTACCCATTGAAGATTTCACATGAGAGGATGAGAATTTTATACAAAAGCATCCAGAACTACTCAAGCATTGAGGACAAAACTTTTTTGAAGGAGAGAGGCATGTTAGGTCCCTATAATACTAATGATTCCCCCATTACTATTATCATTGTAGTCCTTATTGTTATTGTTGTGCCCCTATTTGTCCCCATATTGTTATTATTGTGCCCCATCGAAACCCACTATTGTTATTTTTGTGCCCTTATATTATTATTGTTATGTCGACTTTGATTATAGTGTGACCCCTTAGACTCCTATATATAGAAAGGAGGTTTTTTCATTTGTATCATCTAAGAATTGTTCATTTGTGTAATGTAAAGGAGGTTTCCCCCTCGAAGAGGCTGATTTCTAAGTCGTTGATCTATCTTTTCTATCTTCTTGTAAGTTGGTTTTGTTATCCTCTACAATTTCCTAGGCTAAGGAGGAGATTGAAAGAGGTAACCTCAAACCGCTTTCAGCTCAATAGGTAGCCCTATTGAGCTAGAGAGGGATCTTTCAAAGTATTTATCAATGAATAGCTTTAAAGAAAAAGTTTAAGGCTAGATATGCAAGTTTGTTTGTGTATTTGTGAATTTAAGAATTTAGGGTTTGTTGGACTAGGGTTTAGAGCTAGTGATTAGGTCTAGGCTTTAGGAATGCAGAAACAAGTATAGAAAGGAGTTAGGTGTCAGTAGGCTATGGTATACTTTAAATGTTGTCAATGTATCATATATTAGAAAGTTTTGAAGAGACTAATGAGCATATATAAATATGAATTCATTAGCTTTAGAAGCAATAAACACAACTATGAATTGCACATAAACAGAGCTTGAAATCAAGAATCTTGTCTATATAACTACAAGGAAATTCATAGAAATAAGACAAAGCATGAGTAGAAAGATGATTTATCCATTAGAAACTAATAGAAAGAGTGAAAAAACACCATAGATTCACTCAACTAGAGTTCCTGAAAAATAGTTGCAACTGCCCCTGTATTAGCTGAAAAGATCATAACATATAAGCCTCCTCCACAAAAGTCCAACCCTTCTCTTTGAATGAGAAATACTACATATAGACTCAATTGAACCACTTCCCCACGTTTAGGAGTCAAATTCCTAGGTGGTGGAATTGATTGCAAGAATCTCTCAACCAACAAGTGAGAGTGAGAAGGTCAAATACAAACACTTCTTGTACACCTTGATTTGGATTATACTTCCTTAATGACGACTATTAAACATAAAAAACAACCTATCATGTGCATTTATTCATTCCTACATCATCTAACCTTGAACCAAGCTCAATTTCATCAAGAGCTTTGACTTTGACCAAGTCAAACTGAAAACTAGGAAATTTACATAGTGAAATTTAAAATAAAAAACACAGGAAATTGCAAAAAGGTAATGTCGACTTTGAGCCCATGTTAAGGTGCCTTCCGGAGGTCAAAATGAATATATAAAAGAATGGTCAACTATAGCTTCAAGTCTAGTTTCCATAACACCTTGAATTTTTGAAAATTACAAATGGGAAGGCCTTAAAAAATCCAATCTCGCAAGGTCACTCCAGAAGCGCAGTGCCTATCAAAAAGAGGTCCAGAAAGCTAATTTTTGACCACTTTTTCCCTTTTTCTCAAAATTTGGGCCCCCTATGGAAAATATGAAGAAATTGGTTTTGAGAGGATGCCATGGGATTTCCAAAACTGTAAGCCATTTGTGATTTGAGTGCCTGAGAAAAAAACACAACACCAAGGTGCCGCTCTTCTGTGACTAGCTCAAACTCTGAGTTTTGCACCAAAATTCACCAAAAACCAAAAATGCTTAGAAAACTCCCAAAATTGGTCCAGAAGGGAAAAATGAGTTATATTAAGCTCTCATGGATTCCTTAGCAAGCATATCCAAGTTTTCCTTCTCATTTTTATTTTTTAGGGTTTTCTTTGAGTTTGGCCTTCAACTGCTTAATTTTGACCTTGGAAACTTGATTACTTGTGTAATAATGGATGGTCATCTTCATTTGTAACTTTTTATCCCTGTTAACCTTTTCATGGAGATTCTCAAGGTGGAAATTGATCTTTTCAGTCCAAAACTCCCTGCCTTCACTGATTTCCAAAGCAATTTTGTCTTTAATGTCCAAGTCTGCATTTAGTAGGTTTTGTTGTTTTTATTTCTTCAATGCCTTTTGAGACCCTTTGTCCTTGGAATTTTATTTTCAACATGATTTTACTATTCATCATGTTCACTAGGCTTGAACACTACTTTACCTTTGCCTCCTTGATGTAGCATCTTGGATTGCTCTTTCTCCATGATCAGTTGTTTAGTCTTAAGCTAACTATTTTCTTGCTTAAGGAAGGAAATAATGAAATGAGGGAGTTAGGGATGGGAGATGAGGATAGGGGAATTTTGGGAGAATAATAAGGGTGGTAGAAAACTTAGGAATCTTAAATGGAGTGAAATTATGGAAATAAATGATTAGGAGAAATTGAAAAATAGAGCTGCTAGGAAATCTGCTCAAAATGCTAGGTATGAACTAGGGTTTAGGTAAGGGTGAGGCAATCTGATGATTGATAAGTTATTTAGTGAATACAAGGGTGTTTTAAACATGTATAGAGGTGTGAGGTGGAATATTTACATTTTTTCATTATCAAAACTAGCCACACCATCAGTTACACTAGTGCTCGCAGCATGAAAATTTCACCTAAACCCTAGATGAAGCGAACTTGCATTGGCATTCATCTTGCCAAAGGAAAAAGGTTAGAAAAAGACTTATAATTACTTGTGAACATGCTTAGAATAGCAAGAAATAATTTTTCAAGCTTCAAAATCAAAATTTAGGTGAGTTTGGATGAGTTTTGGGTTGCTTTGTCACAAGCGCAGCGCAGTTCACAGAAGCCCAACGCCGACTTGAAAACCAGTTTTGGAGGCCTTAAACTAATCCAAATTGCAGACTTGATAGCTCATTGGAAATATCTTGAAGTATGCTACAAGATGGACACCTCAAGCATGTAATTTGGACACTCCATCAGGGAGAAAAAATTATTTTCCCAAGGTCGCTCCAAAAACCTAGGGTGTCTGTGACAAAAGCATAGCGCCAACTTGCAGAGCACTTGTGGATGCCTTCCACTAATCCAAATCATGATATGAAGGTACAATTGGGAAGATTATGATGTATGATACACAATAGAGTCCTTAAGAACTACCAAAACCTCCTCCAAATCCCTGGAAAACTATCTTGAAGTCAAGCTATCCAGAATTGTAACAACTCTCCCATTGCAAGTGTAGTTTGGGAATTTCTCTCAAATCATAATACCTGTGCATAAACTGAAGGAGGTTTTTGTTCCTTGGACTATAATGGACAAAAAAAATCTTTCACGTTTGTAAAATTCTTATCCATTGGGTCATAAACATATTTTGAAGAAAAATTTTCCCTATGAGAAATGATGAGACGAGGTAGTGTACTGCAACATTGTCTTATATGAAATTAAACATTACCTTTACCCTTACCTTTATTTTACTTTCCCTAAGCTGCTAACTCCCTTTACCCACTGAATCACATGATGGACATGTTTTTGTTTTGACATATTGTATCATGATGACACATGAAGTGAAACCCTATACCATGACCTAAAATGAGGAATTTAACCATTTCATGACCCAAGACACTTAAATGAAGATATGATACCTTGAAGAAGACAATGACCATGATGATTGATGAAGACCATGAGTATGTGAAGGGAGAAGAAATAACCTAGACATAAATAGCCAGTGACCAAATTTTTATTTGAAGATTCACTGAAATGACAAAAAATTGACTTGACACCCTAACAACACCTTGTAAGAGCAAATTTGATCACTGGTGACAGGCTGAACTGACTGACACTAACATTGGCTCCAACTAGGGATGTCAGCTCCTTCGAGGTGTCAAGAACACTGTAGACCTAGTAGCCTTGTTCATTGGGTATGGAGTCAAAATGCTAAGACTAAAATCAAACTGAAAACTAACTGACTTGACTATAAAAAACATACTAACTGAAAATTTGACTTTACAACTTATTTAACAAAAACAAAACAATAGATGATCATAGAAGCCTTATGGCCTTCTCCTCGGGCTTCAAACTTCTGATGATAACTGCCAACCTATTGAAGATGTATATACAATCACGTGTAATGATCCCTCCAGTGTAACCAATCCAGCAAATGGCTACTTACTTGAATCCTACTCACACTTTCCTTGAGCAGGCAGAAAAAATAAAAGCTAGGCTACTCCAAGTATCCATTGAACATGTGCTCATGATCCATAAATACAAGAAAATTCATATTCCTAGATGGATGCAACAAATTGGAAATAGGGTCTATAACAATTTGGAACATTACCATATTTTCAAAGTCAAAAGAAATACAAGCACACTCTTCATTTTCTAAATCTGGAGGAAGATCATCATGTGCAAATGGCTCTAAAACAACCTCTCCTTTATCGTTGCTTTCCTGTAACTCATGATTGTCAATTTGAAATCTAACATCCTCAAAATTTGAAGCTACATGTATGAATGTCTCTTCACGTAAATCTGGATTGAAAGTTTCTAGAGCAATAGATTCATAAATTATTTGGAAAATATTACTTTCAAACTATTCTTCCACAATTGGCACAACAAGGTGTAATTCTATATCACATACCCTTTTAATTCCATCATCTTGAGCTGCATTCTCTCGCTCTTGAGAATAAGATTGATTAAAAGGATCTAAAATCTTCCTTTTATCCATTAGTTCCTCAGAAGAAACATAAAGCATTTGACTATCTATTTCTTCTTTTCCTTGCTGATTTAAAATCTGTTGAACAGGTTGATCATTAAGTTCTAGGAAACAAACCTGTTTCTCAATAATTTCGAACTAAATGGATGAATGATGACTCTCATGAATCTTAATATAAACCAACCCATAATTAGAATCTTCATCAAGGAGTGGAGGGTCATTGAAATGGACATTATCATATGTATCTTGTGTACTAAAAGAAAGAAATGACTGCTGCAAATTATCACATATTTTAGATGATAGAAGGTCACTGACGTCTATTGGAGAATTCTCCTCAATTTCACTGTCATCTAGGGCAGGCTCCATGATCTTAACATGGTGGTGAAAAGGTTTTCATTCAAAGCATCCAAGAGTTCATCATCCATAAACTCTTCATCACCATAAGCACTTTCCAGCTCTTGAATAAAATTTTCAAAATTATCACAACAATCCTCAATCAAAAGTAAAGAAGGATAGGCTTCTTTATACTACTCAAAAAATACTGAGTAAAAATCCTTGAGAGAATAGATACAAGCATGAGGCAAGCTTTCATACCAAGGCCATGCTCTTTCTTCTAATGTGACCATGAACATCTTCATTAAACAATCTTCATGAAAATTAATCCTTAGCTTACGCACATGCATATGAAATCTTATTAAATTAACTATAGCATCATCACCTTTTCCATCTCTGAATTTTTGCAAGTATGTTTGCCAATCTACCTGAAGTATACGATTTAGAAAACCTAGAACATGATCTTGGTGCATAGGAGCATACCTTTTGGATTGAGAACTCATTTTTATTTCTGGATCGTGCTACCTATGGAGTCTTCGGATCAAGTGGGAGTCACGAGGTGAATGGTTCAACCTTTCATATGTGTCTGATCACTGTTCACCATCAATAATCAGATCTAATCTTTGTCATTCTTTCCCATAGAATATATAGCACTTGTTTCTCTAACAATGATGCCAAAAATGTTATCCTCTACAATTTCCTAGGCCGAGGAGGAGATTGAAAGAGGTAACCTCAAACCACTTTCAACTCAACTACTAGCCCTACTGAGCCAGAGAGGGATCTCTCAAAGTATTATCAATGAATAGATTTAAAGAAAAATGTTTTAGGCTAGATATGCAAGTTTGTTTGTGTATTTGTGAATTTAAGAATTTAGGGTTTGTTGGACTAGGGTTTAGAGTTAGTGATTAGGTCTAGGCTAGAAAGGAGTTAGGTGTCAGTAGGTTATGGTATACTTGAAATGTTGTCAATGTAGCATAGATTAGAAATTATTGAAGAGACTAATGAGAATATATAAGTATGAATTCATTAGCTTTAGAAGAAATAAACCCAACTATGAATCCCACATAAACAAAGCTTGAAATCAAGAATCATGTCTATATAACTGCAAGGAAATTCATAGAAATAAGACAAAGCATGAGTAGAAATTTGATTTATCCATTAAAAACTAATATAAAGAGTGAACAAACACCATAGACTCACTGAACTAGAGTTCCTGAAAAGTAGCTGCAACTGCTCATGTATAGCTAAAAAGATCATAACATACAAGCCTCCTCCACAAAAGTCCAACCCTTCTCTTTGAATGAGAAATAGTACATATAGACTCAATTGAACCATTTCCCACCTACAGGAGTCAAACTCCTAGGTGGTGGAATTGATTGCAAGATTCTCTCAACCAACAGGTGAGAGTGAGAAGGTCAAATGCAAACACTTCTTGTAGACTTTGATTTGGATTATACTTCCTTAATGAGCCCTATTAAACATCAAAAACAACTTACCATGTGAATTTATTCATGCCTACATCATCTAACGTTGAACCATGTTCAATTTCATAAAAAAAAATTACTTTGACCAAGTCAAACTGAAAACTAGGAGATTTACATAGTGAAATTTAAAATAAAAACATAGGAAATTGCGAAAGCATAGCGCCGACTTTTATCCCACTTTAAGGTGCCTTCCAGAGGTTGAAATGAAGATCTGAAAGAATGGTCAACTATTTGTTCAAGTCTAGTTTGCATAACACCTTGAATTTTTGAAAATGACCCATGGGAAGGCCTTAAAAAATCTAATCTCCCAAGGTCGCTCCAGAAGCGCAGCGCCTGTCAAAAAGAGGTCCATAAAGCTAATTTTTTACCATGTTTTCCCTTTTTTCTCAAAATTTGGGCCCCCTTTGGAAAATCTAAAGAAATGGGTTTTTATAGGATGCCAAGGGCTTTCTAAAACTACAAGTTAGTTGCGATTTGAGTGCCTGAGGAAAAAGCACAGCGCCAAGGCACTGCTCTTCTGTGACTAGCTCAATTTCTAAGTTTTGCACCAAAATTCACCAAAAACCAAAAATGCTTATAAAACTCCCAAAATTGGTCCAAAAGTGCAAAATGAGGTATATTAAGCTCTCGTGGATGCCTCAAAAAGCATCTCCAAGATTTCCTTCTCATTTTTACTTTTTAGGGTTTTCTTTGAGTTTGGCCTTCAATTGCTTAATTCTGACCTTGGCAACCTAATTCCTTGTGTAATAATGGATGTCCATATTCCTTTGCAACTTTTTATCCTTGTTAACCTTTTTCAAGGAGATTATCAAGGTGGAAATTGATCTTGTCAAGCCAAAACTCTTTGTCTTCACTAATTTCCAAAGCAATTATGTCTTTAATGTCCAAGTCTGCATTCAGTAGGTTTTGCTTTTTTCTTTCTTCAATGCCTTTTGAGACCTGTTGGCTAGTTGAATTGTTTATTAATTAAACAATCAAGTACCACATTAATTGTCAACCTGGGAAACTCTTTTTATTCCAAAGGCTACTGCGTACTGTTTGTACTTAAATTCTAAAAGCATCGAAAGCTGTAGTATACTTAGTTCTTGTACTAGGTTATCACAGTGCTGATAAAATAAAAGGAATTAATTAAAATTACAAATCTAGAAAGCAGAGAGATGGATGCTCTGTTGGCATAGGATCAGGACCCTATCCTCCAGGTGAGGACGTTCAGCACCTGCCCCTGGAATCAGATTGCTAAGACACACTACACTCAGATTCACCGGTGAAACACACTTGCATAACTTCGAATAACTTAATAAAACAGAGTGCTAGCAAAACAGATTTGCAAGAGGTAATGCTACAGAATCCAAACAGAGTATCTACAGAAAGAAACTATCACACACTTACACACTTGATAGCAAAGTAAATGGGTGAATCTTGTGAGGAAGGTGGGCCCAGTCCCTCTCACAAGATTCCCCAGAACACGGAGAATAGCTTAAATACTCAGAACATTCTTCTATTCATCTGTCAAAAATTCGAGTACAATAAAGTTCAGACTTACTGATATTCTCACAAATTTCTCTTACAGACTACTCTCTGACTAATGTAGATGTCTCCTCTTTATAAAGGAGACATCTATTACAATAGATTGTTACAGTTCATTTGGTTAACCCGTTTAATCAAAAATAAGAATTATAGAAATGTTGTTGCAACAATATGATAATATATTCTTTGTTTAGGCTCTGGCTGTTACACAGCTGGTAACCATCTTCGACTGTCTTCCTTGGAATACGCACATTCCCTTCGCCGTTTCCCCGTACTATTCTGGTTTTGAGTCCTGGTAACTGTGTTCTACTTGCTTTGGACAATTTCTTGATCAGCCACATCAGCGTTCCCCAGATAGTTGCTGTTGTTATTCCCATCTGATGCAAAATACCTGCTTTAGATGATTTCTGTTGCTGACTGTAGCAACTGCGTAGTTGCTGCTTCTGGTGTTGCAGCAATTGCGTAGTTGTTGCTTCTGGTGTTACAGCAACTATAGGTTATAATTCCTGCGGGCTTAAGACAATTACTTTAGCAATTTAGTCAGCTTTCCCAAGATAAATACAAAGGTACTTACGAATATGCAGTGAACAATTAAACATATAGATATGCGGGAAGTTAAATCATACCTTGGGGTGATTAAGTCATTGTGTGATCAAGGCTTATAACTTATGACTGAAAAGGATAATATTATGATGGAAATATAAGGTCAAAATTGGTCAATTCTGGGTCCTAACATCCCCCCCAACTGAAGATATTGCATCTCCCCATGCAATGTTTTACTCTGAATCCGAGTCGGAGTACTGGGATGAACAATGTAAATTACTGAGACAATAACTGTAGGAGGTGACGTCGAACTTCTTTCTGAAACCACAGACAGTCTGTATCTGTCTCCATGCTACTGCCTCCTCCTTATTGGATAACCCAAACTGGCCCTTATATTGTTCCCCGGATAACCATAGAAGTGGGAATTTAAACTTGTAGCCCATCCAGCTCTCAGCATGTTGCATGCATTTAATATAGAAAGGTACCCTTGTAAGTGCTACCTGCAAATTTGCTGGATTGCAAGGGTGATATTCTTTCCTTTCTTTGGGGTAATTTTCCCAAAACAAATTATTTGCTTTAACAGCCAAGGGTGCCTTGGTTTTCAAATAGTGTTGACAGTCTTTCAGGACTATTGCTTGCAATTGTCTGAGGTGATTTTTCATATCAGCATTCTTTATCAATGTTTGGTGCTGTACAATAAAAGTAGTTGCATTCTGTGGTTCATCCCTAATCCACATAAGGCAATTTTGTTCATTATGCTGGGCTGAGATGAAGGCATTCTGCCATGTGAGCTGGTTGGTTAAAAAGGAAATGAAGGCTCTCAACTATATGTCACCAACCACAGGTAGCATATTCTTGTTCCTTTCTTCGGACACCGCTTCATTTTTGTAGATAAAGCTCACATAGCAGGTTTTGGTCATTTTTAGGTGCCTCTGCAAAAGTTTGCATAAACTGTTCTGCTGTGACTACTTGATGGGGTCTCCCTTCTCTTACAACTTTTATCTGCAAGAACGTCAATCTCTCCCTTAAAAATGTTGCATAATTAAAAGATGGTTTCCTCATGGCCAATATTCTTTGAAATAATTCAAACATCTGGGACAATTTGGTTTTTAACTCTGTGATTTCTTTATATTGAGCTCTACATTGCTCAATTGCTTCCCAGCTCCTGTATGCGTGATTGAACCAGGTCCCTTTCTGCTGTTCAAATGCTTTTCCCTTTGACTGCTCATGCTCTTTGCACCATTTTCCTTTCAATGCCTGAAAGCTTTCTGTTTCTATACATGCATCATTGACAGAGGGAGATTCTGTTTGTGTATAAGCATCAGTAAGGATAATCTGTTCTGTTGGAGTAGGCTGGGATACTCCAACATCCTTTTCTTTGTTTGCAGCTAGTGTCTCTTCCTGTTGCTGTCCTGATTCATTGTGTTCTATGGTAATTTGGGTAGGCCGTGGTAGGTCTGTACCTTCTTGCTCATTTGTTGATTCCTGTGTAAAAAATTCCTTCATAATAGTTTGGGTGGGCCGTGGTGAGTCTGTATTCTCTCCTGCTTTACTTTCTGTTGGGGAACTTACTCGTTCTTGTGTTACAGTAAGTTCTTTAATTTGGTCTTCTTTCTCCTCCAGAGAGCCTGTTGGTTCTTGTGTAACAACAGGTTCTTCTGTGTGCACTTTCTCTTGGGATCTTGTTGGTTCTTGTGTAACAACAGGTTCTTTCATTCTAGCAGAGGATTTTGGTGTTTCTGTCTGTGCAACAGCAGGTCTTTTCGTGTCATATGCAACAGTGGCCACTTTCTCCATTGGCTCTGCCACTACCTTGTATCCTTCTTGAGTATATATTTCACCACAAGTGGCGCACATATACTCATTATCTTCACTTTTCTCTGCTGCAGAGGCCACTCGTGCTAAAACATGCAGGCTGAATTCCTTTTGATATGCTTCTTTAATCCTTATTATCTCCTCTTGATAATCCTGAATCTGTAATTTTAGGAATTCAATTTCCTCCTGCAAGGCAGGTATAGTGGGCTGATCTTGCAGGGCAGTAGGCTCCAGTGGAGGCAGAGGTTGCACTTCATCATCTTGGTCAGTATTCCCCGTAGGTGGTTCTTGTGTGTCACCTGGGGAAGTGGCTGGTTCTTGTGTTACAGCCATTCGATCCCTATTACTTTGGGTGTCGACAGCTGGTTCTTGTGTGTCAGCTGCCTTAACATATGATGTCACAAAGCTATGAACGCTCTGCATCTCCACTTCTGAGGGTGAAGGGGAGGGGCTTTGGGGACGGGTGGGGGTACGGATTCTTAAAGTAATGGGTGGTGAACTAGGGGGGTTCGGAATTTTAGCTACTAACGATGACCGAGTTCTTCGTTTTGGTAGGAAAGCCATAAATGCGGGCATTTTTCTCTTCAGGTCAATTTCAGGGGTAGTAGCCGGAGTAGCAGATGTCTTAGCTAAAACCCTGGTTTTTCTTATTTTTGGTGGGGTTTCCTTTGTCTGACGCTTCTTTCTCTTAAGTAGGGAAATGGGGATATTATCGTCAGAGTCATTAGTATAAATGTCAAGTATGGGGGTGGAAGGATTGGCCTTTTCAGGGGATGGGGTTGTTTCTGCGGTTACTTCTACTGCTGCTTGTTCATTTTCAACAGTTTGCGGAGATGTTTGATGGGCTTGTTCGGGGATGTGTTCTGCCTGCTGAGGGTTTTGCAGAGGGATTTGCTCAGGCATGTCCTCTATTTGCTGAGGAGGTTCATATTCTGGTTGTGGAATTTCAGCTTCCTGCTGGGGATGAATGGGGGGTGGAGGATTATTTAAGGCAAGGCCTCTATTAATGAGTAATTGGATTAACCGGTGATGTTTTAGGGAAAGAAGTGGGCGCTTCGCGTAACAGCATATCGTGACATGTTCTTAAGACAACCCAATAGATAATATGGCATATTTATCAACTGACCATTTCTCAAATGATTTAACAGCATGAAATCGTGCTGGTAAATTACCTGATAGCGGCCCTCGCACGTCAGATATTGCTTGACAAATTCGGCAATTCTTGGCCATGGTGGAGGTAACGACCGCAGTGCTACGCCTCTGCCCTTAGGTTCTATCTGCTCGCCTGGTCGTAAAAAATCTTGCTGCGCGTTGAGAATCAGATGCTTCCTGCTGAACCATCGTATGTCGTTAGCTGGTAGCCCAGTAGCTTGGGCTATCACTTCCTCTGTAACTGGGATTTGAACTCCCTGAACGACAGAGAATCCTTCTCTTAGGTTGCATGCAAATTCCAGGACTTGTTGCTCGTTAAAGTCCAGAAGTCTCCTGAAATATTCTATCCAGCCTGCTTGCAAGAATATCTGGTAAATGTCCGGATAGAGTTCAAGGACTGTTGTCGAAGCAGGTTCATATGTGATGAGAGGTCCTCCCATGGCTGTTGTTTCAGTGAATTTCTGAGTTCAGAGCCGAGCTTCCGATTTCAGTTCAGAGTAAAGCGTCGCAAATGGTAGCATGCAATGATAGGGTGACTTTTACATATTACCGGGAAAATTAAGGGTGGCGGCAGTTGGCGTGGCATATCATTATTGGTGTTGCTTTGGTACTCCCCCCCTTCTACGTGTGAGCGATTTGATTGGAAGTATAACTAATTGATAGTCCTATCAGCTTTCACCGCATTATCTATTATTTAATGTCCATTGATAAACGTGCGTACCTTGTATTTTACCTTTTTTTTATTGCTGCATCAAAAAGTCTTATCTCGTCTTCCGCTGAGTCACAATGATTACCATGGATATGAAAGTGTGGGAATATCAGTAATTTGTAATGATAATGACGGGAAGTGATAGTTAGACGTCATAGTCATCATAAGAAGTGGTATATTTTATCGAAATTTGTTGCTTGGGGTTGCAGTGGTAAAACTGGTTTTCGTGAGTAAATTTCGCTGGGAAGGGTATTTCGTGTCCGGGAAACGATATTGGAACACCAAGATTGGTGTTCAGTAACAGGGAATTACCGGAAAGAAAAAGTTTGTGAGGACGGGAAAATGTACTAGAGTGATGGAAATCGGGAAATGATGCTACACCCACGGAAATGGTATTGCAGAAATGGAAATGATGTTTTGGGCAACAGGGAATGGTGTTGCAGCAACGGGAAATAACGTTGCGATACGGGAAATGGTGTTGCAACAAAGGGGATGGTGTTGCAGCAACGGGATGTGGTGTTGCAGCAACAGGAAATTCCACGTTCGCAAAATAATCCCTTTGAAACTTTTGTTTTCTAGCTACCTCCCAAGCTAAAATCTGCAAAATACTGAAATGTAATATCGCAATCCTTGACAGGATTTATTAATTTCTTAAAAAAAATAGAATATCTATCCTAAAAAATTACATAAATAATAAAAATTCAAGTGCTTTGAGGGGTAGCAGGTTCCCCTGGAAAGGAATACTGTTTTATTGCCATGCAAGTGGCTTTAAAATCTTCCTTAGAAACCGTCCGCTGGTATAACCGAAGTCGGTAGCCATTTACTAACAGTGGTGTTCTTCTCCCATCGATTGTTAAAATTCTGACTGTCCCATTTGGAAAAACAGCATCCACTTCATATGGTCCTAGCCACCTTGTTCTTAACTTGCCCTGAAAGTTCTCAAAACGAGAATCATAAAGTAGAGCCCAGTTACCTTTCTGGAACTGCTTCTGCTTGATGGTTTTGTCATGCCATTTGCTTCTTTGTTGCTGTATCATCATTGTTTGATGGATGGCCTCCAGTCTTTTCTCGTCCAATTCCTGAAGCTGCTGCAACCTGGCTGTCTGTGCATCAGTTAAATCAAGGTTAACAGCTAAAGCAGTTCTCAAGGTTTTGATTTCAAATTTTACAGGGAAAATAGCATTCTTTCCAAAAACTAACTCATAGGGTGAAAAGCCTGTTGTGTTTCTCCAAGTAGTTCTATAGGCCCATAAGGCTTCAGGTAATCTCTGAAACCAGTCCCTTCTGTTCTCCTTTATTGTTTTTGTCAAGATGGCTTCAATGACCTTGTTGGTACTTTCCACCTGCCCATTTGCTTGGGGGTGGTATGGTGTAGTCATTTTGTGCTTGATATGATATTTCTGGAGCGTGTCTTTGAAGCCATGGTAATTAAAAGGAGGTCCTCCATCGGTGACTAATTCTCTGGGTAATCCGAATCTAACAAAGATTTCTTCAAATAAGAATGTTAGTACTGCTTCTTCATTAGCTTTAATAAGTGCTTTGGCCTCTACCCATTTATTCATATAATCCGTGCATACTAATATGTACACTCTTTGATTAGATGGGGGATTAATGGGACCTACAAAATCTAATGCCCATTTCTCAAAAGGTTCAAGAGTTACCTAGGGATTGAGTGGCATTTCATCTCTATGGTTAGGCTAGCCCATTCTTTGACAGCTGTCACATGCCTTCACATATTTTCTGGCATCTTTGAAAAGTGATGGCCAGTAATATCCCATTCTAAGTACCTTGTGTGTTGTTCTTTTGTCTGCAAAGTGTCCTCCACAAGGGTCATCGTGACAAGCTTTTAATATATCATAGATCTCGTCTTCCCCAACACATCTCCAGATTTCCTGATCTATCCCTGTGTGAAACAGACATCCGCTTATCCAGCTATACCTAGCGCTTTGCTGAATGATTTTCCTTTTTTCTCTGTGGGATAGGTGTGATGGTAATTTCCCTGCAACTAAGTAGTTAGCAATATCTGCATACCAAAGTGAGTGGGTAGAAACTGCAAATAGATACTCATCGGGAAAAGAATCATCTACTGGAATATTTTCATTGGTTTTTAACCGAGAAAGAAAGTCAGCAACTACATTTTCTTTTCCTGGTCTATCTACAATTGTGATATCGAATTCCTGCAATAACAGTAGCCATCTAGTAACTCGAGCATTTGTAACAGATTTATTGATTAAATATTTAATGGCCGAGTGGTCAGTATGCACAAAAGTAGTATAACCAGTGATGTAGTGCCTAAATTTGTTAATATCATAAATAACTGCTAGAAATTCTTTCTCAGTGACCGTATAATTAAGTTCTGCGGGAGTCATGTTCTTACTAATGAAGTAAATGGCATAGGGAAGACCATTTTCTTCCTGTCCCAGGACAGCTCCTATGGCAGTGTCTGAAGAATCAGAGGATATGTGAAAGGGGAGTGCCCAATCTGGTCCTCTTAAAATGGGAGCTATGGACAACTGATGTTTAAGCTGATCAAATGCTTTTTCACAATCATCAGTCCACTTAAATTCAACGTTTTTGTAATAACACAACAGAGGGGAAGCTATCTTAGAAAAATCTTTGATAAATCTTCTGTAGTACCCTGCATGTCCTAAGAAGCTTCTTACTTCTGTCTGGGTTTTGGGAATAGGGAGGGTCAAAATTACTTGCATTTTTGCAGGATCGACTTGAATTCCTAATAATGAAACATAATGGCCTAATACAATGCCTTCATTCATCATCATATGGCATTTCTCATTACTTAAGGCGAGGTGTGATTCAATACACCGCTTGAGTACTTTTTCAAGATTCTGCAAAGCATCTTCAAAGGCAGTTTCATAAGGAGTGAAGTCGTCCATAAAAATTTCTAGAGAATCATTTACCATATCAGAAAAGATACCTATGACCGCTCTCTGAAATGTCGCTGGTGCATTACATAGACCAAATGGGAGAACCTTATAAGCAAAGGTCCCCCAAGGGCTAGTAACAGTGGTTTTATCCTGGTCCTAGGGTGCAATCCTTATCTGATTATAACCGCTAAATCCGTCCAAAAAGGAAAAGAACTTTTTACCAGCTAAGTTATCTAATACCTGATCAATGAATGGTACGGGAAATGGTCTTTTTGGGTGGCCTTATTTAGGGTTCTATAGTCTACGCATACTCGCCATTTCCCATTTTTCTTGGGTACTATTACTAGCGGAGAAACCCATTCACTATC
>APFE031202348.1:0-19720 GCA_000404065.3 Pinus taeda
CATGATGAAGATATAGTCCTACGAGGCTTATAATTTTTTTTTCTTATATTAAAGCGTAAGTTTTATTTCTTTACTATATCTTCTTTTCTAATTTTGAGGTTACATCATTTATGTATTGAAAATATTATATAAATGAATTGAATGTGTTTTTCCTTATAAAAATAGTTTATTAATATGTTTATTTTGGAATAGGATTTTATTTAATTTAATTATCAATAATTAATAGGGGACGTAGGGATAATCTATATGGAAATTTATAGCTGTCACTAATAAGGACTTTTGAATTTATCTCAAAGTTAGTTATGTCATTTTTTTTATTTCCAATTTAATTAAAAAATATTATAAAATTAAATTGAAATAAAATATAAATACGATATTTTGATTGTGAAATGAGTTATGGTTGTTTGGGCATGTGGCATTGATAAACTATGGTATTGGCCCATGGTATTATAGCAAAAATTATTTACAAATTAAGAACCTCCATAACAAAAATAAGGGTGAATCTCCAAGGTTAAGAATCTTGTTACACCTTTTTTTAAATGTAACTCATATTCATTCTTTTTATAACTAGTATTTGCACATGTTGCAAAGGAAACACCCTAAGACAATGGCATAAGAAACAATAGCATAGAAGAAAGAAGTCAAAATTTTATGGAATTTTGTTTCTTTACTGGTGTTTCTTTTTTATCATATGTTATGTTTGGAGATTCCAACCACGATATGTTCAAAGTGAAGGTAATGCACTACACTTCACTCTAAAGGATTTATGAAAATGCTCTTCATTAAGATTCTGGAACCATTATAAATAAATGATTTAAATCAAACATTTCATAACAAAGTAATCTCACATCACCTTAATTCACAATGCAATGGGTAATAGCTCTTGTTCATTAGAAATTGGCCTAATTTTATGAGGAAAGCTTAATAGAAAGACTTTAGTAGTAAGGGGAACATTAATAAGCTGCCTCATCATTTGTTATATGATGTTGTTAATTTAGTTACTTGTTGCTTCTTATCCTTATTTAACTTGTGTAAAATGTCCAAACTATAGAAAAATGGTATTATTTCTTGTCTCTTTGGACCATTGTATTTTATCTAACTCAATCATTTCCATAGCCTCAACTAGGTTCATCATTCTCTTTCCATAGTGACTCAATGTCTTCAAATGCATTTCATAAATTTGGTTTAATAAATGTTGGTGGAAAACCAATATATTTCACTTTGTAGAAATGAGTGTACATTGGTTGGAATAAATTGCATTTCTCTTACCATGTGATGATGTCATCTAAATCTTGAATCTTTCTCGCCACTTATGAAATTCCCCATTCTAATTGTTGTTTGACCATGATGATATTGACATCATAATCCTTTTTCATGCGAATATCATTTAAGAAGTGAATGGTAAGTGGCACAATTGGTTCCTCGCAATTGTGAAATTCCCCATTCTAATTGTTATTTGACCATGATGATATTGGCATCATAATCCTTGACATTTCAAGAAGTCTTTGAGGTGAAAAGCTTGGATGTGAGATAGGCAAGGAAGTAGAAACAACTATATGCACATCAATGTCAACATTTATAGAGAAGCTAATGGCATCTTCAAGCACAAATCCCTAGTCCAACCACATATAAATTTAGTGCATACATTCATTTATACTAATGCCATAAAGTTTCATGAATTTGAAAAAAATGATTGTGCAACACTTGCTTAACATGGACAAGAATGTGGAGATCATATAAAAGAAAATATTGTACTCTAAAGGGTTCCTCAATTCATTGTTCGATAAGGAAAAGAGGTCACATGCCTCCCATCCACATTCACATGATAACCTTCCAAACCTGCACTTAATGTAATAAAAAATAATTTTCCCTCCACAAATGGATATGGCCAATCAATTGATGACGACTTCTTTGCATGCCCCATTAAACGATTTAGCCACCATGTAGCCTTTTCTTCTTTCCTATCATCATTATCAGTAAGCCACTTTTCACATTTGGGAAGTCTGTTAACTACCAAAATAACTAAGTAGAATGCACTAGCTTTTGTGTATGCAAATATTATGCATAATATTCATATATTTGAGTAATCAAACAATTGATGCATGGGGTTCACAAAGTTAAAAAAAATGTTTAAAGATAAAAAAATTAGAGGCAGGAAAGCAGTGGAGAACCCTCTTTGGAAACCAGTTGGAGTTTCTCCATAGGTCAAAGAAAAGAGAGAGCCTGAGTTGCAAGTAAACCTCCTTATTCCCTTTTTCTGAACCATCTTAACAATTGCATCAATGGTGGCCTCTAGGGTTTCAGAAAAATTATCGTGAACATAGTCCACCAAACTCGCTTTAAAGGCCATGGGAGCAAAGTACTTGCGTCCACCCATCACAATTTTCGTCAAGTAACAAGAATCAACCTTTCTCCTGATGATGGACATGTCGCCGGGAGGAATGACAAAACCCAGGTCTACCTCGCTCATATAGAGAAACCCTCTGCCCTTCTCATGAATCTATAGTTATGGGCTAACACAAAAATGAAAACCCTTGCAGAAGCATGTCCGCAGACGGTGACAATTGATGGTAACTTCAATTCCATGAGGTCTGTGATGAACTACATGAATTTGAGGTCAAGGAACTCAAATCGATCCTCTATGTTGCAAGATTTTGGTGTTGTATGATTCAAATGTGTTACTTATCATTTTCTCCAACTGAGGAAGCTCGTTATAACTATTTCAATCATTTTTTTCAATCTAATGGCGAAGGAATCTTTGATCGTCTAACATAATATTCTACGCTACAGATGAGTACACTGTGATAGCTAGGGGAGTCTTTTTCAAAGGGAAATGCATTACGACATAATTATAGTGATAAATATGTTTATTTTAGAACATGTTTCTTGAAATTTAGTTGAATTATGAATAATTATTAGGTAGATAGTAGGGATTTAACCTACATGGAATATACACATTTTCGTTAGTAATTAGAATAAAAGGTTGAGATTTTATTTTAAAGGTATTTATGCCTTTTTTCTTTTCAATTTAAATAAAATATTGGCAATGACGCAATATGAGATAAATGTCTTTATACCTACTATGAATTGATGTCTATCCATATTTAACATGTATTTAAATTATATGAGTATATTAGTTATAGTTACAATCACACGCGAAAGGAGTATCTTATTATAATTTATAATTAAACAAATAATTATATAAAAAATATTGAATGAGATGTACCATAAAATAAGTGTTTTAATACCTACCATGTATATCTATATGCAATTACCATATATATAATTTAATTTATATAGCTATACTAATTATAATTACATTAAACCATTGAAGAAAAATATTATTATAAATAAGTTGAACAAAAACATTAAAACTCTGTAATTGGTTCCTATCAAGATACCAATACATTTAACCAATGAAAAATGATATTTTTATTAATATAACCATGTTGAACAAATTATTTATATTGAAAATAGTCATGCCTTGCGGTTATCCCTTCTTTCATTGAACAAAATTCCACATCAAATGTTTCAATTAATAAACTTCCTCTGTTGAAATCTATTTATATGAATGATTTAATTTCACTGATATTTAATATTTATAAATCTGCAATTTAAAATAAATATGGAATTGATCATCTTTTTAATTGATATCAAAATTATATATTTAAGTATGTTTTTAATTAATATGAACAAAATTCCACATCAAATGTTTCAATTAATACACTTCATAGGTTGAAATTTATTTATATGAATAAATTAATACACTTAATATGTTAAAATCTATTTATATGAATAATTTAATTTAATCCTAATCATATACTATTTTTTAATTATAATCATATCATATTTTATAGTATTCTCAATCCTATAAATATAAAATAATGCTATACATATGTTATACCTTTATTAATAATTAATACATATGTACATATAAGTGTGTGGGCTTGTTACCTCGTTTTTAAAATCGTTGTGTATATTGCAATCTAAAATTTTAATTAAATATTGCCCATGTGTGGTCACAACATTTTCTAGGCTACGTGGATATTGCAATCTAGAATTTCTATTAAATATTATGTTTGTGTATGATCTTCAAAATTCAATACTTCACTCCCGATCGGGATGAGAGAGGGTGTTATAGGCGGTAGGCTTCGAGGTGACATTGTTAGTACCAGGATGATAATTATTGTCGTCCCCCACATGCTCAAGGCAGGGGGTGCGGTGTCCTTAGCCATGAATGCATGGTTAGTGGGCTAGCAAGGTGGCACATGGAGGAATAAGGCAGGGTGGCGGAGATGGGAATGGCATTCGACGTGCCGGGCAGGAGAAATTCATAGTGGAGAAAGAAGGCAGCTTAGAGCGGAAGAGAGGCGGAGGCCCCTTGTTTGCGGGTTATCAACGACTCTTTGGTATATAGTTCGGTCTCATTCCTATATCATTTTTATGCTATGGTTGGGTTCCTGCAGCAATTACATGCGCTGGTGGGGGTTTTACTGGGGGGAAGGGAGAGGCAAGAGGCCATCCTAATGGGGCTTAACACTGTCAGGGAGAAACAAGGGGAGGAAAGGGAGGGCCATGGCCCGACATTATGTTTTGTTTATATTGCTTTTAAGCCAGAGTCTCGACAATGGCATGGATAATGTTAGATCGAGCAGGGATACAGGCCCCTACCTAGTTGCTCAGACTAGGGGTATAGGGGATAACAGGCATCTCATGTCTCGGGGGCTGAGTGGTGCTAGAAGAGGCAGAAAGAGTCGCGGGCAGGGGGTCAGGACATTAGCTATGTTAGTAATTCGTTGAAAAAACCTTGGCATTTGCATATGCATGGTAGCAAGGGCGCAACTAGGGACTCGAGGCAGTGTAAGGGATAGAGGGGAATGTATAACCTTAGCAAAAAACTACTGGCTGAGGGAGTTGCATGCGGGTATGATAACAATCGCAGAGCTGGGCTCCAGATGGGCCTGAAGTCTTGGCTCCAATTGCAGTGTAATGACAAGTAGTTGCACCATGGAAAGTGGAAGGGGCACTGTGAAGAGCTTGGGGAGCCACGCTCAAAACCCAATTCCCCTGGCCATTTGTGGGCACTGGGATACCTTAACCCACAACAAGCGAAGCAGGGAAGAGAGGCAAGGCATGAGAAGTTGTATCGGGATGATGCGAATGGACTGTTGAAACTAACGTTGTTTGACTGTCCACAGGGCATCACGGAACAAGGTATGACTCCAACAAAGAGAGGGCGTGGTCGTGGCAGTATGGGCCTAACCCCCCGAGTAGCCAAGAGGTCGGCATGATGGAAGCCCGCAGGGGCCGTAAGCTTGCTAAGCACCTCATAGCAGAGGCAACCTCGATTTACCGAGATGAAACAGATGAAGGTATCCGTAAGCTGATTGACGACTAGGAAGCTGAGATAAAACAAGAGAGGGAACCAGACGAGAAGATCGAAGACTGGAGGATGATGGTTCCTGACCCAGGGAATACACGAGGTAGAATTACGCAATTCAAACACACCTTGTACTTGTACTTCTTGATGAAAACTCTGCTTGGCAAAGCGATGGAACAAATTTCTGTGGGGATGACAGTAACAATGTAGGGCCTGCCCAGTTAAAAAAAAGACATGGGGAAAATCCTATTTCAGTTGCACAAACAGGACATCCAGATGGATCATATTAACCATCACATCCCTTTCATCATGGATTTGTATGGAATTCTAGAGGCCACTGCTGAAGATCTTGCTCCTGTAGCCTCTAACTCTGATAAGCAGAATGTCAAAAACGACTAGTTTCATTATGCTTAATTTTTGTTTATGCAGGTAGCTTTTAAATTTTCTGCTGCATATGTCAGTTGTTATAGTTCTATAGTATTTGGACACGAGACTGAGACTTACCTATCTTTGCTAGAAATACTAAAGCAATTTTGTTTTTGGATGGCATATAATGCTAACCGGTGGCTAACAGACTCAGTTTCCCCTCGGGGTGAGTTGAGGCCACTCGGTAATACTGTGTGGTGTAAATTTGCCTTATATATATAATAGAAAATGGATGGACCTACCAAGCTCTACAAAAAAAAAAATTCAATACTTCAATTTTTTATAGTCATCATCAAATTTTAGTTAGGTTTACAATTTTAATCTTTTGTATTTAATGTTTTGATATATTATTTGACACGAGAAAAAATGGTTTTGATACCTATATCATCTTTAAAATTATGTGTTTTCTTAGGATGATAATGATATCAAGTTACCTTTTATAAAGTATGGTATTGGTCTACTGAATTTTAATAAAGAAAAATTAATTACTCTGCTTTGGATACATCAAAGAAAAAAATCTTGATATTTAAATATATTTTTAAATTTTAATCCAAAATCATAAAACAATATTAAAAATTATAATTAAAAATTATTTTGAATTAAATTATACAAAATGCTATACAATTTATGGTTCAAGCTAAAAAAACAACTTTGTTTCATAAGTTCTAGCGTTGCACGTGAAATGTTTTATAATATTTATGATATGTTCTGTAATATTTATGATATTTTGTTAGTGAAATTGATATGCTTTATCTTTTTAACCTTCTTTCTGGGATTTAAATATTTTGCACATTTGATGAAAAAAGAGAAAGGAGTCTTTGTACACTGTAAATGAGCAGAGCTTGATTGAAAAGAAAAAAAAAAAAAGAATTGGTCAATGGGAATTGTGGCATATTGTGAATCGATTAGGCGGAAGTGGCTGATTCAAAAGAAAAATAAAGGAATCCTTCAGTGAAAATTTGAGATATTGTAAGCCTATTAGACAGACTTTTCTAAAATTATTACATGGTAAGATAGGAAATAATTCATTATGTTCAATTCTGTACCATTTTCACATCCCTTAATCTTAAATTGTGCTACATGCCATTCCTACTTTGCACACTACACATTCCAAGGGATTGCTTTGTGATGTTTCGCTCCTTCACCCAAATTTCCAGATCATTACTCGTTTCCAAGTCGATGCATTCCTAAGATGAAGAAACTACCATTGTTGCATCGTCGGTAGAGTTGTGGAACATCTCAAAAATCAAATTTATTGTAACAAACTCGTTTCTTTCTGTAACATCCATTATGGCGCTTTTGCTTGCCTCAGTAGTAGACGAAGCCACCTATGATCGTTTCTTCAGCCCCACGTAAAGCAAAAAGTATCTGCATGAAGGACACGAGGATTTGCCATGCGTTTATATAATCCTTGTGGAAAGTGTGGTGGAATTCTGGTAATACTCGCACCGTTTCTCCTTCCCTAAATTCTTCCAAGCAAATAGGGAAATCCAGGGTTCCGATTGGGGATCTTGTACTGTAAACAGATGTCGGAAGCTCTTTTAGATGCATTTTCTTGATACCATCTTTACCTCTTTCAACAGTGGCTTCAAGCGGTGGCTTGGACACCACTTGCCATCGTCTACTATAGTGTAGAACGACGACTACCCTCAACGTGCATAGGATGCAGAAGAGAAAGGCCACCAAGATGATGGGTAAGCTTGAGTCAAAATCTGTATTGGCTACAGATGGAAACTGCATCAATTCATCTGGCTTCTCCAAGAAAGGGCCAATGGGAGCCAATTATTGCAACGTGTTTCGGTTCGGGAATAATCTCCTTGCATGAACAAACAATGTAGGGGAAAATATTGAATGTAAAATGACATTATTCTTTAGAAAAACAATAGATATGCCAGCACTAGAGAATCGACACTGCCTTATTTCTGGTTGCCTTTAAAATAAGAAAAAGAAATTTCCAATTATAGGGTAAGAACATACCAAATGTGAGTGTTTAAAAAAGAGAGAAATGCCTAGCGAGGTCTGAAGCAAATATATTCAGTTCTATTCTATGTTTTTATGGTCTTTGCCTTGCAATTCAACACCAAAGCAAAGATCAACCATCAAACTAAGCCTGAGTCAAAACCCGCATGAAGGCATCCATTAACAGAGGAGATCTCTCCTCGGTTGTGATGTACTGTTATCAACAATGGTATAAATGTCAAGTTTTCATTAGAAAGAGAAAATGAAAATAGTCGTCTCTGATTAGTTGGATCAGGCAAAGCCCCCAGAGGCGTAAAGTTATAAATTGTAACTAACTAATACTTATGAATTTTAACTAACTAATACCTGTAACTAATACCTATTTTCAATCGTATGGTGGATATTATTTCAACCATTTAACATCAAAATTAATGGTCCAAAATGACATAAGTGGCATGGAAGGGGAGTTCTTCTCAGAGGGAAACTCTTTACGACATAATTATTAGTAACAATAATGATTTAAAATAAAGATATAATTTAGTTAATTTCTTGAAATTTTTAATTTTAGCAAAGTGAGATGTGTCAAGGTGGATCTATTGATGGTTATCATGGATCGATGCCTATCAACATTTACCAACCATTTAATTTATATACTTATGCTAATTTTGATTGATTTAATAAAACACAGTTCATGTCTTTTTAAATTAGTATTCTTTTACATATTGTTTATTTACTTTTCACATTCTTTATATATATATAATATATAACTCTCACCTATATATATTATATATATATTATATATATATTATATATAATATATAAATATATGAAAAGCCTCTCATGCCAATATTAGGAAATAAAACAATAAATTAAGAGCATGATTATAATATAGTTATATTATATTATTAATTATTTGAAACGATAGTCTTTAAGTGTGACTTTTTAGAAAGTTTTCCAGTTCATTTGCTGATCTACTTTGTCTAGAATTAGACAAGGATTAATTGAAATCACAAGTTTGACTGGTGAATTCTTCAAAATCGAGGTGCCCAAGGGGTTTTTGAGCATGTTCAATCCATATATGCAGTCAAAACTAGTTTAAACAACACAAATCAGTGTTTGGCCACAAATTTCTTCAAAATTGAAATGCCCCAAGGGTTTTTGAGAGTGTTGAATCCATATATGTAGTCAAAACTATTTCAAACAACACAAATAAGGATTTGGCCACAATTTTTTTCATCCGATTATGACAAAAAATCCACTAGAAACTCCAAATGTCTCACTTAAAGATTACTCCTTTTCTTTTTAACAAAAAGCACTTTCTATTTTAAGATGAATTGAAAACACAATCTTAGATGTTGATGCAACATATGATTAGTTTTATGTGATTTACAAGCCCACTACTTATATCATTTTCATAATTGTACCAAAATCTTAAATATCTATTTGAGTTCTATGTGGTCATTAGTGGACATATTACATGTCAAGGGTCAATAAGATCAAAATTCTAAAAGGCTACAAGACCTTGAAGAAACCAAAATCCCTTAGTGATTTCATATAAGACAAGAAAACCTCCATCTAAGTGCAAAGTTTCCTTAGATAGTGAATCTATAAAATTGTTAAGTTCTTTATATATAGCACTAAAACTAATAATTTGAAAGAGAGAGAGATATCCATAAAATGTAATGTTAGCTATCAAAGACAACTACTATGGACCTAAATTTCATTGTCCATCCATTCAATAATCATAATGGTATTCAAATATGTGTAGTTGCACAATTTTTTTCTCTAAAGTGCACTTTGATAGGAAGAATAATGCTCTCAGTTAACCTTGGTTATTAGACCCATAACCAGGCTTTCCTTATTAGCAAAATATTGATCCTCAATAGTAAATAAAACAAAATTCCGACTATGAAAGTGTTTAAAAATCTCTATTAATTAAGCTTTATGCATAATCCTCATTCATAATCTCCTCCCAAGTCACCTGAATGGTTTTTAGCTTTATACTAGGATTATAAGAAGAAAATGGCAAAAACGCTTTTCATGAAATTGTCAAAGTGAGAGCTTAGAAATGCTCAAAAGCTTGACATTTCTTACCAACCAAATTTCCGAAGTAATCAAGTATGGAAGTGTTCTATACTCCTTCAATTCACATCCATTAAAGTGCTCTTTAAAGCAAACTTCTAAGGGAACTTTGTTCCACTGTTGAAGTGAGATCAAATGCTTAACCTCGTTTCATACTATCTTGAGTAAGGGGTGAATGCATGAAGATGGGTTACACATTTGGACCAAATTTGGCGATGAAATTTCAATTTTTTTCTCGTTTATAGAATTGAAGCCCTCAAAATTCATATATGCATTGTGAATTTTGATTTGGAGTAAAAAGACAATTTGTGGAGAATTATGTTGTTGTCCTAATGATATTTTTTGCAAAAAAAACTAGTGTCAAATAACCTGTCAATTTTCCATTAAATGAAATGCTTGTTCTTGCAAATTTTCCCACATCTTAAGAGGTATGCATGTGTTTGTGTAGCATAACTTAGTCCAAAATGTGTAAATTTTAAAACACATCTATATGAACATGATCTACATGGAGAGAATTAAGTTTTTCATTTTCTTTTTTTTTAATGAAAAATTATATTATTTATAATTTTTTAAAGTTGGCGAAGTAATATTTCAATTACATTTTGCAGACATATGTGTTCATGTAAGATTTTTTTCAATTGTTTAAATAAATTGAAAAACCAAGAGTACCTTTTTAATATGGCCCATAAACGAAGATAGTGGTATTTTTTGAATTTTTTTGTTGTGTATATTTTATGTTATTGATTTTTTATTCATCCCTTTTGAAACTGTCCAAAAAAAATTGAAGCATTATGTTTAGAAGAAATTAGATGAAAAATATCATATGAATTTGAAAGTTTCAAACTCATATGCCATTGGAGACATGATTCTTTCATGAATCCAATATGATCAACTGTGCCACTTAAGGACAAATTATGCCCTAAATCAACTAGGGTACAAAATGTTGTTGTAGAGAAATCTACAGAAGTGGAGCTAAAAATATGTTTTTCAGGCCCTCAATAGCTCGATCGAGCACTTGAGATAAAATTTTAAATAACTCAATTGAGGGTTGAAGAAACCCACAATCGAGCACTTAATTTGGTTAAATAAAATCTTGATCTAGCTTTAAGGCTTGATCAAGCCACTTTCTTTAATTCCATGCCTAGGTTATATTGGTAGGAAATTTCAAAAACATGGCTCGATCAAGCATATTGCTTTATCGGGCCACTAGCTCGATCAAGCTCCTAGATAACCTCGGGTTACACACGAGCATAGTCGAGGGTTTGTTTTAATGCTCGATTGAGCTATATATTTAAGCCCTCAAACAACTCGATCGAGGGCTCAAAGATTGCTCGATCGAGCACTTGAAATGGATCGATCAAGTTGTTCTTTTTCACCCAAAACACACCCTCTCTTGCCAAACAATGTAACACAACTTTATGCATAGATCCTAAGGGTATTCTTTAAATAAATGCAAGGAATTTTTTTCATTAGTTATAAAGCGGATGAAAATGCTTGGACTTGCTTTATTTCTCTGTTAAAGTATATCAGAATTTAAAACCTTTTTGATGAGAAAAATCCAAAGGATTAGAGTGCACTTTGGAGGTTCTTTAACCTTCCTTAATTTCTTCCACTACTAATATATCTTTCAAACCTCAAGTGTTTATAAAGTTGTATATCCATGTTTTACAATATAGAAACATCTAATTTTGGCATGGGTGTTTTCACAGTCCATAATTTGATAGATACCAGTTAAGATATTTTTGGAAGTCCACCATCCATTTCTTATCTTCTAAACCCTGCTCCTCTAACATAAAGTTTCCCTTATTAAATCTCGTTCCCCTCTCTTTTCTTCGCCTTTCTCTATTTTCCTATTTCTTCCCTTCAATCTTAGTATCATTATTTAATAAACTTTAATCCTTCACCTTTCTCATTCTTATTCTTATTATTTCCTGTTTATATTCAATATTCCCTCCTTAATCAAATTCTCTTACCCATATCATTCTCATTATCATTATATTATTATATTCTAATAAAAATTATTTAAAAATTAATATTCCTTATTTATAATCTATCCTATAATCAAATAAATTGTGATTCGAATAACCATACAGATATTTTAAAAACAAAAATATTATTTAATTTTAATTATATTAATCTCTATAAAATATAAATTTGACTTATTCTTTTAAATCGTTTTCTTATCTAACTTAATTTTTTAGTTTTGATCTTACAGCTTTTTAAATTTCCCCATCTAGACTTTTTTTTCATTTTCTAAAGGTTTTAACTCTAATTTATTTAAATTTAAATTTATTAATTGCATTTAAAATGTTTTTGTCTTATTCATATAATTAATATTTTAATTTAACCGATTAATTTACCATAATTTAATTTTGAATTCAAACTTTAAACTTTATTTTTTAATTAATTATATTTTAATTTTAATTCAATAATTTTTTTTTTTTGAATGTGAATTCAATTGAATTTTTTATTATAGTAAATATTTTAATTTGAATTCAATAATTTATCATAATTTCATTTAAATTCAATTTTAAATATTTTAGAATTTAATAAATTATTCATTTTGAGTTAATATTAATCGTTTGGGCTCATCATTCTCACTTTTCCTAACACTTATATTCATTCCCTAACAATTATGCTCATGCAAATCTTAATCTAGCCTTTAATGGTAATATTCATGCATTCTCTAAGAAACTAGGTCCAACACTCTTCACATCTTCTATCAAAATTCTTGTCCCTCAAGATGGGTGAAGTGTTCACCCAAAATGTCGGTAACATCAATGAATCGAATACACAATTTTCCAAAAGTTATCAACAATGTCTAATTTTGTTGCAAGCCCAAGAAATTTCATCATCGTCATCCCTATGTCTTAAATGTTCTATTTTAAAGTGAAAAACATTTTCTTCATTTTCTCATGGCATGATATAATAAGTTTTCATAAAGATACTTTGGTGTCAAAAATTAATTATTAGAAAAAATCTGACATCTTAAGATCATGATCAAAACATATCCAGTAAATTTTCTTCTCCTCTTTTTTTATCATCTAGCTTTCCAATAATTTTCTAATAAAAAATGATTCATTGTAATAGTCCCAAATTAAGTTATCGCTTAAATTTTCCTATACATACATCTTAAAAACTAGTATATACATGAAAGACCTATATCCTATAGGGACTGACATCAAATAAATGTTTGTCATCGAAATCCATAAATAATATAGTTTTAAGTATCATTTGAAGTTCCTCTTTAGATAGTGACTCAGCTTTGTAATTCAACTTCTAGTAAACACACTAAAATGAGATATGATTAAGCAATCTTGAAAATTCCTTCAAATGAATAACCAAATGAAGAAGATTTATGTTGAGTATCCTATATTAATTCCCCATCCACCTTATGACTAGTTGAGAACCACAAAAAAATTGGATAAGTTGAACTTTCGTGCTTCTGATCCATTTTAATAGTTCTCGAAAGGAAACATACTCAACATAATTAATATATCATTAAACAATCTAAGGCTTCCATAGTTATTCATATTGTTGTTGAATATTTCCAACAAGAACTATATAGTGTTTTTGATCCATTCAACATTTCATATGGTTACTACATCCATCATCAGGGACCAAAGAGCTATGATGGATGGAGTAACCATTTGAAACATTGGATGAATCGAACACACTACACAGTTCTTGCCGGAAATATTCAAAAACAATATTTTATCATTATTAATCATGGATTTGAATTGGAATTTAGTTGTTTTTGCAGTCTATCTTTGATTTCATATCTTATTTTTTATGATGCTCCTTTCTCACAAGTTTTCCCAAGTCCATTTTCTTTCCATTAATTGGACGTTTGTTTCTTTTTTCATTTCAAAATGGATTTTTAGTTTGGATTGAAGTAGCTAGTGGATTTATTTCAATAACAATGACTCTTAAGTCTTGACATGTACCATGGCTAATGTTCTTTAAGGGGTAGTTTTTAAACCCCAAGTATTGAACTTCTTTACAACTTGGAATCGTGATTTTATTATTTTTGTAAAGTTAGCTTAAATATTCAATTTTTTTAGTTCAAGTTGTAATTCAATTATCAGGCAAGTTTATTAAGGAAGTAAGGGTTCACCATATTCATATTGTTTGTGCTTATTTTTCTTTCTTGTAGTTTCATTTTGGTGCTTGGTTTCTCTCTCACATAGCTTAATTAGGGAGATTGTAATGATCATAGGGTGTTTGAAAATTTCAATCCAAACTTATGGGATCACTCACATTAACCACACACTCACGCTCTAAGACAAACAAAATTGGACCACCATTCGAGTCATAGGAGCTTTATTATTCTTTTAAGGTAAACATCCAAATACACCCCCTTGATCATTTTACATTTGGAATATAGAAGTTGCCCTTGTAGGGCACTTAAATATTCCATCATTAGTGTGCCAAAAGGCCAAGGTAAATGCTGGACACCTAATCCTTTATGGGTTGGTGCAGAATGTGAACAACCACCGGAGTCCAAGGGACCTTGGAATATGGAATCCAACAGTCACTCCAATGTACTATAAATGTATATCATGTCAATAAGATATGCAACTCAATGATTATCATTCATATTCTGCCTCCGCCATGTATGTGTTTAACATGGTATCAGAGTGGGCGTTCACCTGCCCTGCTTCATTTTGAGTCATCGATTTTGTGATTTCTATGTACATGAAAGTTCGGCTATGAGTCTTGCATTTGATGAATATCCTATCAGCTATATTTTTGCTGCATTCTCTGCCTTAGTAACTCGCATTTGATTAATATCCTATCAACTATGTTTTAGCTGCATTCTCTGCCTTAATAACTCCTTTTTGATGCTCTGTCTATTCTAACAATATGCTTTCTGATGCTCTGTCCACTCGAAGGCCCTGACGTATGTGCATTACTTATACACATAACGTTCTAGTCTGCATACCCACATCGTTGTCTGCTGGTGCATTGGTGAAATATGTTGAATCCCTGTGTGTTGAGCCAGGTCCTTCTGATCGATTCATTAATTAATAACTTGTCTTGTTGTTGGTCACCATGGCAGTCATTGCGGCACCGAAAATTGCGATTAGACGGAGAAGTGATAGCTGACCAACAAAATTCGCCATCACTTCAAAGATGAGCACCAGATAAATGTAGAGATGTTGGGAGCAGGAGGTCCATGCTCTGAACAACTCACCCGATAGCCCCATGGGTATGATAAAAAGGGGTGATCCAAATTGGATCCTAGAACACTCTCTAAGTTTTCATGAACTCTTTAAAAAATCATGCCAAAGTTTCAAAATCTTATAAAGATCAAGCTTATCGGAGATATCCTTGTAACAGTTGCAATTTGTGATCAGCATGGAGCAACGAGGACCATCGGTCAAGCGCGTAGACCGTTGACCCATGGTAATGCGCGTTATCGCAAAATTAGCAAATCTAGAGGCCATTTTGAGAAACGGGGGTAGTTTCTGATATGTGATTAGCGAGAAGTCGCAAATCGCATATTGCAGGGAAAACCACTCAAAGAAGGAAAGGTCACAAGCACCCGGACCCGAAAAATCATAAAATGCAACGAATATCGTTCTGATTCCATAAGAAGTGGGGTCCCACAAAAACCAGCAGGATATCAAAAGGGTTTCGAGTGGTAAGCAGTTTCAACCATGTCCCGCACGATGCCATACAATGGTTGCCATGCGTCTGGCAAAAGAGAGAGAAAACCGCTCACATCGGACGGATAAACATCATGTTACTTATCTGCCCGATATGGACGATGACCATAGGATTTAGAGGCTCCAGATCAACGGTGGAGATGCGTTCCGATGGATGACTAGATTTGACGAGGTTAACAGGCAGATTTGTATAGGATTTGAAGTCTGATGTGGACGACGCGTTGGCAGAAGGTTGTGTTTCATGGGCATCCTTGGAGTTAATGGAATAAATAGTCGTTTCGAATATGTCCAAGAGAAATGACACTCATCCATTATGAAATAGGTGGCCACCACCCTGTGAGGCATTATACAATGGCTGAATTACGTAGGACAGATGGATTCAAATGGATAGAGATAAGGGAACCGGAAATCCAGGAAGTGGAAAGGAATAGTCAGGAAGAAGATTGGCTTTAAAGCCACAAACTGACAGAGAGAGCAGCAAGCGGTAAGTTAGAAGAAGAGAAGCTAAGAGTGGAAAGCGGAGATGAGAAACTGAGCTGACCTGCAGAAGCAAAGGCAACATCGAGCTAGAGTTAAGACAGAGACAGAGGGAGTCAGAGAGTCTGTGTGCTCTAGAGAAGGCTTGAGAGGTTCAAGTGCACTCCTCTATGATGCCTATCATGTATGAGTCTCAGTTTGGGCTCATACTACTATGACCAGTAGAGGTTGAGGGTCAGTAAGGAGAGTCTGTGTACTCCAGAGACTTGGGGCATCCAAGTATAGTCTTGCTGATTTATATCTGTTTTGTGAGACTGAAATTGAGCTCACTATTGTAAAAAATCTGCTTGAAAACATAATAGAGAGGCCACCACTGAAGGTTGGACCAGGAGACGTAGCCCAGGAGTATTGGGTGAACTCCTTATTAAACTTGTTGTGTTTATATGTTTCCCTATTATGTTTTCTTTAACTGCTTCATTGCCTGTGTATTTCGCAATATTATCAATCCGTTGCATAAAATAACATAGGCACATCCATGCACATGAGTCTGTAATACCTTAATTGTTTGTCTTAGATCAATTTCAAATCAAGTGGTATCAGAGCATCTAGGTTACTAAGGTTAGACAAGCTTGTGCTGGATTTTTTTGTTGAATGCTAAGTAGGACAAAGCTCAAATTAGGAGAAGGAGAGTTGGTTAAAGCTAACCCAAAAATTGGAAGAGTCTATCCTAAGAGGAAAATGGCAAAAGAAAGTCCCTTGGAATCAGACTCCCAGTTCATGGACAGTTTCATGACCATGAGAGCCATGGTAGAGAAAATGTAAAGAGAATTTAAGAGAGGTTGAAGTGAAGATTCTTCAACTTCCCAGCATGACAAAGGAGTAGAAGAATCTCTCCTAAATGACCATTCTAAAGGCAAAGGGAAAGAAGAAAAACTTCCCACACCTCCTGATAGTCCTGAAAATAAAAAGAAGAAGGCACCTTTAATTAAATTAGATGTTAAATTTGATTTGCCAATATATGATGGAGAGTTGAATGCAGAGAAGCTAGATAATTGGATTAGATAGATTGATGTATATTGCAGGGTGCATAGCATTGATTCAGATAGAAGTAAGATTCAGCTGCCCAGCTACACCTTGGTGGAACTACCTTGGTATGGTGGGAAGGTAGAACACAAGCTAACATGAAGAAGCATGGTAAAATTCTTTTTGTCTGGAGTGAATTTGTTTCTGCAATTAAAAATCAATTCTATCCACTAGCTTACATGCAGCAAGCTATGATGAGTTGGCAAACTCTTCACCAATTGAAAGGGAAAAGTGTACAAAGTTACACCCAAGAATTTAGAAAAATAGCTTTGATTCTAGGAATTTCTTTAGACTCACTTGAAACTCTGCTAAAGTGTATAGGTGGTCTACACAGCTATTTAAAGCACACCATTCTCATGTTTAACCCTACTAGTGTAGATGAGGTATATGTTTAGGCTACAAATCTAGAGGCTAGAGGAAAGAATGTGAACCCAGAAGTTGGGTGATCATCAAAACCCACTGCAAGCAAGAACAAGGAAAAGAGAAAGCAGAAATGGAAAGAGAGGAAGACAAATGCTGTACAAAAGAACAAGCCTTCATGCACTCACAGGATGGGCATGATGATGAACACTGCTGGATTCTGCATCCGAAGCTGAGGGCCAAGAAGTACGATGGAAAAAAGAAGAAGTTTGCTGCAGCTATTCAGAACGATTTGGGGCCAGACTCAAGAGATGAAACAACAATCACAACCACATGTATAAAAGGTAAAAATTTTGAAGCATCTAATAGTAATTCTGCACAATCTACTGATAATGAAGAAAATGAGAGGAAAAGGCATGAGCTTTTTCATATTAGAGTTATTTGTGAGCATCAAAAGATTGATATTTTGTTTGATAGTGGCTCACAAGTAAACTTAATTTTTGAAGCAATAGTAAAGAAGTTGGGATTACTAACCACACCTCACAAGAAGCCATATCCATTGGGTTGGTTATGTGATAAAGCAAAGCTACAAGTGACTAGACAATGTAAACTTAGGTTTTCTTTTGGGTCAACATTTGTAGATGAGGTTGAGTTAGATATTGTTCCCTTGGATATATGTGGAATTGGTTTAGGAAGTCCTTACTTGTATGATAGGAAATCCATTTTCTAGAGAGCTGAAAACAGGTATCAACTCGTTAAATATGGAATCAAATATATTGTAAGAGCCCATAAACTCAAGAATAATTATACTCTCAGAAACTTAGGGCAGATGAAAAGAATTGTAAATTCATGCAATTTTTTTTTATTGATGGTTGTAAAGGAAAAGAAACTTGATAAAACCAATGTATTTGAAGGCTGTAATGCTAAACAACAAGCTAATTTAGAAAAAATTGTTTCAGAATATGATATACTATTTCAAGAACCTAAAGGTCTGCCACCCAAAAAGAAAATAGTACATGATATTAATTTGCACCAAGATGCTCCATTGCCTAACATCAGAATGTACAGGTTGTCTTCTTTAGAGAATGCAGAAATCAAGAAGCAGGTACAGGAGCTGTTCAAGAAAGGGTTCATAAGACCTAGCACATCACCATGTGGGTCTCCAATTGTCTTGGTGAGAAAGAAATATGGCTTATGGAGAATGTGCATTGATTACCAAGCATTGAATAAGATAACGATAAAAAATCATTATCCCCTTCCTCGCATAGATGATCTATTAGATCAATTGAAAGAAGTTGTTTATTTTTCCAAGTTGGACTTGCATAGTGGCTACCATTAGGTCAGAGTTGCAGAGCATGATGCATGGAAGACTGCTTTAAAAAAAAACCAGGGATTGTATGAGTGGTTAGTCATGCCTTTTGGCTTAACTAATGCTCTTGCTACTTTCATGAGAGTAAAGAATGTACTTAGGCCTTTTATTGATGATTTTGTCATTGTATATCTAGATGACATTCTTATATTTAGTAAAACATGGGAAGAACATTTGAAGCATGTAAAATAGAGTCTAGATGTTTTGAAATGAGAAAATCTTTATGTTAAGCTATCACAATGTGAATTTGGCAAAACATCTTTGAATTATTTGGGTCATATTGTAGGGGGTGGTGAATTGAAGATAGATCCCTCTAAGGTTGCAGCCATTGTAAACTAGCCTAAACCCAAATCTACTACAGAAGCCAAAAGCTTCCTAGGAGCGGCACAATATTGGAGAATTATTTCTAACTTTCCCTGATTGCAGCTCCCTTACATGCTTTAACAGGATTGAACAAGGTGTTTTAGTGGGGAGGCAAACAACATAAAGCCTTCGACACCTTAAAATAAAATATTAGTACAACACTAGTACTAGCGCTGCCCGATCTTCAAATACCCTTTGAGATTGAAACGGATGCCAGTGACTATGCCATGGGAGTGTTGGGATATTCTGACACATAGGAAATAGTTAAGTATAACTTGGTCTAGTATAGAGTTAGGTAAAGTGTGTTTCTTTACTATGTGCTTTTGTAACTTACAATCCGACGGTCACGATATGTAGTGATCCAACGGTTCATTATCTCCTCGGTATTACTGACACTTGATCCGTGGCTTAACACCCGATTGGTCCATGATCTCTATTTAAAGAGCATGGAGGTTCATTTGTAGGTTAACCGTTCACGAGAGAAGCTTATGTAAATTTTCATTCTTTTATTAATAAATTGCCTGAAGTGGCCGTGTTGGCTCAGGCCGT
>APFE031202349.1:2588-14165 GCA_000404065.3 Pinus taeda
CGTACATTGGAGGACCTATTCCGGGACCTGTGAGAAGTGACATGACTTGAAAACACCTGCTTTGTATCCCTTAAAGTATGTACTCTATATGCCCTAAAGACACCTTCTGCAAAATACCCAAAATGTAGCCCTTTCTCCATTGGCGTTGTTCCACAGTGTATTGCTCATGCCAATGGGGTAAATCCTCCAAAGAGGGCACGCCAGCTGGCGCTCTGTCTCAGAGTCGCACTAGCGCCAACCCAGTTGGGTAAAGTTTTTAACCATCAAACTTTCGAAGGTTCCTTCCATCTTATCCATGAACTAATTCCAATTTGAAGTGGTTCAGTTGGGCTTCGAATCTCCCAAGGAGGGAAGTAGTTCTCCACCTCTCATGGAAGCTTCCTAATGATAAGGGAAATCCTATGAATCAAGTGGATGGTCTTATCTACTCCTCCCATCTCTATATAAGCTTGTTCCTTCCCCTTTGACAAGTTAGTTGGTAATTCTCAGTTAGTGATTCTACTTTTCAAGCTTCCAAAGTCTGAGGATTGCTAAGCTCATCTTGCAAGAGGTCTTGTGTATCCCTATGAGGCTAAATCTTTAAGGAGGAGATCCATGTCCAAGTGATCAAGGAGAGAGAGGCTTGTTCCCATCCCCTACAAGCTTTGCAAGGCATGTGTTGTTGATTCACCCAGCCAAAGGAGGATTTGACGTCAGAACTCGGTTGTATTCTCTTTTGTTTATTAATAATAATAGACGACTATCATTATGGTTCCACTCATGTGTCTTTATTATAATGTTTGAGTTGTATCCTTTCTGACTGATACATAGTTGCATTTCTTGGATTTTATGCTTGTATTTGTCTTATTCTTTGCATGTGCAGGTGTCTATTCACGGGGATCGTGAGGATTGTGACCAGCTGAAGCGAAAGAACGGAAGCGACGACCCTTCTACGAATATAAGCGTTGGATTTCAGGTAGGCTCTCATTGGCCTTTACTTTGCAATTAGGAACCTGCATGTTAGCGTTGTTTGATTGTTGCTAGACCCCATTTAGGCTAGTGGGATTGCCTCTGTCCGCAGACGGGATTTACCTACACAACATCTTGCATTGGATAATTTGTATATGATGCCAGACTCTTTTACTGGTCCAGAGTTTAAAAGTTGCACTAAGATCATCAATATAGAAAACACTGAAAAAATTTTGACGTTTGATGAAAAAGAGATACTATGTATCACAGTGAGTGGGTATATGGTTCCCTTTCATTATATTAGTAAGATGAGATGAATCACCAAAGATTGCCCCATGTCAAAAGACCAATTTGATAATATTGTGATTTCAGTGAGACAAAATTTGATAGAAATTGCAAGATCACTATCATTAGAGATAAGAGAATGATTTCCTCGAGATGAATTGTTGGAGGCAATGTGTGTGGTATACCCTCAATATTGTAACAATTGTCAATTTCCAAGAACCTTAAAAGCTGATTTTCAAAAAAGATTAAAATGTTTAGTAGACCATTTTTGCAAGAAAGTCTCGATATATGGAGAACAAATTGAAGGTATTTTAGATTCATCAAAATTGTATCAACAAGGTGGACGCTTTTCTGAAACAATGTGGAAGCAATATCCTTTTTTGGAGAATCCTAATGAAAATGGTGCTATAACAAGATTATGGACTACTTAAGTGCTAGCCAATACCTACAAGAAAACATATCAGAATATTTCAAATTAGCAAATTTATGTCAAGCCATGATTTTGGGATCAGTGAAGAATGAGAGAATGTTTAGTGCATTATCATTCTTGAAGTCGAAGTTGAGGAACAATCTTGATAAATATGTGGATACATGTTTAATATTATATGTAACAAAGTATGACATTGACAATTTTCCATATGAAAGAGTGCTAACTTTTTGGCAATCAAATTGTGATAGAAGGGGGGGAAACAATATAACAAATCTATCTAATGAACTTGATATAGAACATAATGTTTTGGAGGCTCATAATGACAGTTCATTTAGAGCAGATCATGTTCACAATTTAGAAAATGAGGACCAAGATGAGAACTGGGAAATTGAAATACCCTAGGACTCCTATTTTGGTATACATGTTCCATTGATCATGCAAGATTACTATATGTCAACTTCAGGTAAAAATAGGTTCTATATTTGTAGTTTTCATTGTAACATTGTAGCAACATTACTTTGATGTGTGTTATTTTAAGAATGATGTTTTATATGTAATCATTACATTGTTTGTTTCTTATCTGTGACAGGAAATAAAATTGGATTTGATGAGGTTGGGACCTATTTCTTTTCACATAGATAGTGTCTGACCATTATTAAATGTGGATTTTAGGCATCTGTGGTTCATTTCTTTTAAACTTAGTCTCGGAGTATCCACAGTAGAAACAATAATTTTGTCAACGTTTCAAATCCCAACAGGGATTCATCATCAGAACCAATCTGAATGATGATAGAAGAAGAGCTTTGTGAAAGGAAAAATAGTTAAAGAAATATTTTTATTGAAAGTCGGCTAATAACTTTATTTTAATTTTTATTTATCATTTTTATTATTAATAGTAATAATTAATATTCTAAATAGTAAATAAATTATTGTTGTTCTTATTATTATTATTACTATTATTTATAATTATCATAATTAAATTATTCTTATTTATAGATTTAATTGTTAAGTAATGCTAGTTTTAAAATTTTTATTTAGTCTTCAATTATGAAAATAATTCATAATAATAATTATTATTATTATTTTATTAAGATAATAATTGTGTGGTCATGTCTTTCGGATCCATTACATTTTACTGTTTTATGTATCGACGTTTCGAACCATCCCCGTGGTTCATCATCAGGATGATGAACGCGGAGGATGGGTCGAAACGTCCATACATAAAACAGTAAAATGTGATGGATCCGGAAGACATAACCACACAAAATGCATATCGCAGAAGTCTCAAATCCATTAATAATAATTATTTTATTCTATTTTATTTTAATTTTTAATATAATAAAATAAAAAAAAGTAGATTATATTCTTAGTTAAAAACTGATTATTATTATAATTGATTTGTTAATATTATTATTACTATCATTATAAGTATAAATAAAATAATCCTTAAATTTAAATGATAATAATTATTATCATAATTAAATTATTCTTATTTATAGATTTAATTGTTAAATAATACTAGTTTAAAATTTTTATTTAGTTTTTAATTATTATTAAATGATAAATAACAAATTTAACAAGACTTTCAAGTCATTTGTTAGCCATTTCTTGTCAGTGATTTGTCAGCCATGTTATCAAGTCTTTCAGGTACTAAGTTATTCGAGTCCCCACATGTCCTTAGGACCATTAAGGGATGAGATAACATGAGTCAGTCCAACTCATGCCCCGAATTTACTTTTTACCTATTGACGTAAGTGTTATGTTACCACTTATCACCAACAAAATTCTACCATAACATAAACCAACTTGAAGACAACACTTCTCATCTTCCTTTTACATAAATTCTCTATGGATATCCCTACTATACTTTCCTGAGACCAACGTCCCTTCTTGGTAGGTCTCTCCACCATACCACTAATTGCACAATAGACACACATTAGTAACTACCGCATTCTATAAATCTCTCTGGTCTCAGTTATTGGTGTCTCTGTCACACTCGACCAATACAATATTGCAAGTCTATTTTTTTTATCATATCTTTATATTTTGTTATTTTGTGTATTTAACTTTAGCACCATCCAAGAGTAACGAGTTAGTGTCCTTTGGATTTGATCTTTGATTGGAAATAAAGTCGGATTTGACGAAGTTGTGACCTATTTCTTTTCACATAGACAGTGTCCTAGTATTAAATGATAAATAACTAATTTAAGAAGTCTAACACTAAGCAACAATGGGATTATTCAAGTACATGAAATTGCATTGATGTCTAGCTCTGATATCTTAGAAAATTTTAGCGGTTTGTTTGTTGCTTGTTTAGAGGATTTTGTCAAGTTTGAAATTTTTGGTTTGTTTTGGTCATATTTTTTTAGTCGCTTGACTCATTTCATGCATAGATCGATAGATTTAGTTTTATTTTTAATTATTGTTGTTTTCTTTATATATTTGGTGGTTTGAGGAAAGATATTTGATTTCCTTTCACTTTGTGGCATGATTTCAGCATCTTCGCCTTTTAGAATATAGTAAAATATTATTCTTATTTTATGTTTTCTTGGAAAAAAATTATTGATATTTGGAAAGGGAAATAAGCCCTAGGTAGCTAAGCGAAGAGAAAAATTATTTATGTACTAGGTTCTGCACATTCATCATAGGAGACCTGTTGGCATGAGATCGACATTCCTTTTATGCAATTACACTTTGTCAAGGTGGAGCTGAGTTCGTTGACTTGGGAAGAACATTGACAGCTGATCATAATGCTAAGGAGATTATAATGTTGGTTTCAAAAGCAAGATTTTGAAAATTGTTTGCACTAGTTCTTCTTTTGGTCATATTTACTACCAAATTTGTGTCTTGCTGATTTTTTACATTTGTAATGACCTTGTGCAAAGTTGGTTTGAAGAGCCCGATGTTAGAGTGAGAAGACTCTCTACATACCACAAGGAATACATTGTCTTGGAGGGCACTTGATGTTCTTGGAGTTGTTGAGTCTCTTTGCTCGAAGCGTAAATGGATACAATGGTATGGCCATAACATCACTTAATTTGATCCTCTTTACTAATCTCCTAATATCATTTCAATACATCAAATTGTTTTGTTTTCATGGAATTCAGAGATACATCGATAATGTTATTTTGTCTTGGAAATACTAAATTATTTTGTTTTGATATCACCCAGTTTGAGTCGTTCTTTGTGGCTACAACTTGATCCTTTAACAAGCATTTGAAATTCAAAGCGTAATAAATCTCTTTTAGTTTTTTCCCAGAAGAAGATTGCTACAAGCTAACGAATATTATTGTGATTAAACTAGATGTTGCACTTGGTACCATAAGCCTTGTAAAAGGGTTGTATTCCATTTCAGTCTATGGTAGTAGACTGATTTCTAACTGCTCCTTGTACCCACATATTATATAATATTTTTCATTTTTTGCTCACTGAATATACAAAGAGAAAATTGCTTGACAATATTGCTTAATTTGACAACAATTTTACTTTTATCTGATACAATAGTGGAGGTAGTCTTAGATTTTACCTATTTCTCAGTAGTTGTTCTCCTTCGGCAACAACATCATCCTTCAACAAATACATTCCAGCTTGTACAGAGGAAAGTTGATGTTTAGTAGAGGACCCATAAGATATCCTCTAATGGAGGCGCAGTAGTTTAGTAGGATCATTGGATGAGGCACATGTATGAATGTATTGTCTTCAATTAGGAAGGCACAGTTATCCATCCATGGGAGGGCATGCATGAATGTCTATTTTGTGAATGGTGTGGTTTTATAAGTGTGTTGGGTGCATGAGTTCATGTGTTCAGTCTACCCTACTGGGTCTTGTATTTGAAGCAGTGTTATCCACACGCAATGATGATATCCACTAGGTTCATTAGGGTTAGGGTTAGGGTTAGGGATACCCAAGGAAGCCAAATTAAATGGTTCAAGTCCTATAAAAGCTAGATTGATGAATTACAAAGAAATGATTGAACATACATCTCACTCAAAAATGACGACTCAAAATCCCTATGGAAACTTGCAATATGTTGTTATGGATAGTGCTCACCTGTGACTTTATACCTCTACAACTTTAGCCGAGTTCTGTAGGGGGGAATTATAATTTCCCCTAGTGATAATTCCCGTTACTACTTGACCTCATGGAAGATCTGCTCAGATAGTGGAGCACGAGGCTTGAGGTGGGGTGAGGTTCTTTTTATGCACACATGTGAACCCTTAAAAATGTCATTCCTAGGCTAGGGTGGAACATTGTATCTAGAATAGGTTTCTTGCTAGTTTTACACACTTAGCTCATGTTGTTCTCAGCCCGAGCTACCATTCTAATTCAAACAAGAATCTCCCACATATATTTCATTGCATGTATATCCTAATATTGGAAGGTTAACACTCCTCACAACCACCCAGTCTAGCCCCAATTTACAATTTTTTTTTTGGAATATATACCCTAGCACTTCCTCTCATTCTAAGGATGGTATCCAAGGTAAACCCAAATTATTTGGGGCACGGGGCAATCAATAATACATTAATTAAGAGGTCAACATGTCACTTGCAAGAATTGATCCTGGGTGTGGAGGGATAACATTCCCCCTCAATTGCTTGGGCTAGACCCAATTGACTAAAATGCTTTTTGCAAAATATATCCTGAGAAAACCCAGGAAACTTTGCCTCATTCTGAGGATGGCACCTGAGCTTAAGAAAATTCCTTAGGGCCAAATACCATATCAACATGTCACTGGCGAGAATAGAACCATTGTAGGGAGAATAACAATCATTCCACCTAACCAGTGGAGCTAGACCCAATTGACATCAGATGTATTTGCAGTTAGACAAAGTTGTAGGAATTTTGGAAATGAGTTTTTTGGTGTTTTTGGACACATCACTACTTGTAGTGCTCAGGAGCACGAATATTTCAAAGATCTAGTTTTTGTACCCTAACCTGTATATTAGTTGTTGGAATAAAAATATTATTGGCCTGTTGTAGCATAGCCTCTATCATCTCACCAGTGAGTTTCTCTTTGGATACTGGTGAAATAGATGGAAACCAATATAAGTAACATGATCAAGTATACCATGTTTAAAAAAAAAAATTGCCACATTTGCTAAGGATTTGCACCATTGGTGTAACTAGATTGTGGTGGTTCTAGTTCTTCAAGGCTATTGAACAAAACTTTATTTTGGAAATTAAGTTGTTTACTATTGTCAAATATGACTGATCATTTGAAATTCTTTGCCATTTGTTGCTACTGACAAGGTATTTTATAATATTGTGCAATATGGTTTTCTATGCTTTATAGCGCGAGTATTTACGTGTTATGTTGACATGTAGAGGATATGATATTCAAGTGGTTTTTATGTTGGTTTTGATGATAACATCTCAATGGTGATGGAACCCTTGCTTTGAATCATGCAAGGTTCCTATGGTGAAATGTGAAAGAGAATGCTTATTTTGGATTCTAACCATGAAAAGTTTCTCAAAAGTCCAGCCCATAGAAAAAGGTGAAATGTTGTATATAAATGATGTTTCTTTCTGAGCAAGAAGTCTTGTTAAAATTTGCAATATGATATATACTAGTGACTCTGTTTTTGAAGCACGTTTTTTATTGTGAGGCATTGTTTTTTTCCAATTATATTTTAAAATTTAAACCTGCTTGTTCTTGATGGTTTTACAAAGGCTTTTAGTGTCATTGTATCCTTGTTGAATTAATGCTAGGGGTGCCTTGTTGAGAATAATGGTATATTCTATGATATTGATGTCTTTTCTTCAATGGATTTCATGCACGATATGCTTGCATTGATGATGAAGTAACTCTATGATTATCTTGATCTACATGGATAGTTGATTATTGGTGTTGTTTGCTCTTGGGTACCACTGCATTTTTGAACTCTTTGGATTAATGATGGAGATGATTGCTCATTGCTTCATGTGATCATGTGCTTCTTTAGAAGAGGTTGGCTAAGTAGTTGATCATTGTTTTGCCACCATAGATGTATAATTCTATTGTTTGTGTAAGAAATTATGCCTGAATTTAGGTTCTTACATTGTTTCATTGTTGATTGACATGTCTTCTTACTAAAGTTGTTTTGGTTATGATCAAGTTTTCTGAAGTTTTAATAGTGTTGACCCTCTTAGTTGCTTTGTGGTTAGGTGCATGTTCCAGGTCTTGAGCCAACAGGAATTGATCTTCTCTCGGTGAGGACAAACATTATCTTTTTTCTTTGGAATATGATCAAAGGATGTCTAGTAACATTTTTTCTTAATGTTAGCAACTTTGTTGTTTGTTTCTTTGTTTTTATGCCACCATGTTCCCTCCCAGAAAATTTTGTGCCTGGAGCCCAATAGACGCATCACTGCTAGTAGTGCTTAGGAGCATGAGTATTTCAAAGATCTAGGTTTTGTACCCTGACCCGTATATTGGTTGTGGGGATAAAAAGATTATTGGCTTGTTGTAGCATAGCCTACATCATCTCACTAGTGGGTTTCTCTTTGGAGACTGGTAAAATAGATGGAAACCTGTATAAGTAACATGATTAAGTATACCATGTTTAAAAAAAAAAAAATGCCACTTTTGCTAAGGATTTTCACCATTGGTGTAGCTGGATTGTGGTGGTTCTAGTTCTTCAAGACTATTGAAAAAAACTTTATTTGGAAATTAAGTTGTTTACAATTGTCAAATATGACTGATCATTTGAAATTCTTTGCCATCTATTGTTAGTAAACATAAATGTAACAAAGAATAGATCCAAGCAAAAACAAGAGAGCACTTACTTTTGAAATCATTCCATCTACCCACATCACTTCAATATCCCCGTTTTTAGACCTATAATATTCCCAATTGAGGATAAATCTGATTCTTCGACATCCATACCTACTTTAGCCTTATACCTTCTTGAAGACCCTTGTTGCAAAATTTTCTCTATAATTTTGGTCTCATTTACACATTTTGGCTTCAGTTCAATTTCTTTATCATCACCAAACTGATCCTCAAAGACCAGACCAGCCTTAGCTTTTTGTCTTTTTCCCAAAGATCTCCATTCTAAAGATAGCTCTATTCTAATACAATACTTAGGTTTTGGCTCCATTTCACAATCTTTCTCAATGTTCGAATCATTTTTTGTTTTCATACAATTCTCAAGTGATGAGATGTTTTGACACACCTTATCATCAACTGATGATTCAACAACACCAGACACTTCTAGTAGCTCTGCAACAGATGGCAGTCGAATAACAATGTCCCCAATACAATAATTGTAATCTGGGTGCTCAATTAGCTCATAGACACTTACCACTTCTTCTTTGTCAAACTCTCTAGGGTCTTCCAGCTACAATATAGGTTTCAGCCACCTCACTATAGTTGTGCGCTCTTTTGAATTGACACTTTTCACAACTGCTACACACTTTGACTCCAGATCTTCTACATCTGCCTCTGAGCCCTGTATGTATATTCTACTATATGTCGCATCAGCATTGAAAAGGTTATGAACGATGAATGTGATGTGCAGCCATGGAAACAAGGGAAAACATGGAGAGAGCTTTGCGCTAACGTTGTTCCTGAACACATTATGAAAAGGTACATTTTATTTATGCTTCTATTTATAGTTACAATAAATGTTGCAACATATTTCACTAAAAACTACTACACACTTTAGCTGAAGGGCAGCATTTCAAGCCTCAACTATTGCAATTGGCCCATTGTTGTCTCCCAATTATATTAAAAAAATTGCTAGAAACACAGGCGGCAACATAGGATGCTAGAGTGTCAGGTATTGTATTGTTACAGATTTCTTGGATTGGATTATTTTCATTGAAGACCTCATACCCACAACAATTGTTCTTAAGAGTGATTGAAGAAAGGCATGTATGTCAATTGACACCACAGGGAGAAATTTTTAAATTGTATATAAAATTTGACGGTGCCAACTAGTACATTAGAGAACATCTTCTACAAATGATTATAGGCATGTATCTCAGCCTCGTTATGGTAGGATATAAGGATTTCTCATATAGAAGAAAGTTCTAGTAGTCTTGGAAGTGAAGTTCAATATGCTACTGGTAACAAAGAAGGCTGGATAAACTAGAGGTTTACTGGTGACTTGGATTGGCTTGACATGTGTAGGCTTTACATATAGACAAAATAATAAGAAGTTAGTTGTCTTTGAAATAAATTTCATTATACTTCCAATAACAGAGAGGTTTGAGTGAACTGGATTATTACTAGTGACATGGACTGGATTTATGTGGATGCCCTCAATTGTAGGCCTAATGGTTCCACTAGCTTTTCATCCACAATCCCTTGCTACTCTTCCATAGGAACTTGCTTCCCTTCAATGTAGACCATATCCCTATGTTCTACCATGTTTTTTACCAGTCTGTAAATCACTTGTAGCTCTTCTCTCCAACTCTGAAAGCACACAATGAATCTAAAACACTCCATTCCTGGACATTGCCTAATTTCTGCTTAGTCTTTTTTGGTTGAAGAAATATGTCTTATCTTATACGGAAAATATGTACAAAATGCAGAAATAAAATATGTAAAATATGTACAAAAACTAAGAAAGAAATCGGGGCATATTTCTCGCCGCTAATAACATGCTGACAAGATTAGATACCCAAAAAAATTCATTGGTGGGCTACTAAATTACATCACTCTAGATTCTAAACAGTTGGTTTTGTCCACCCCTATGGTATCTTGGAAATTTCTTAGAATTATTGTTTTCCCCCTTTGGAAGCTAAGGTGTAAGTGTATTTTTCATAGTAAGGTTAATTTTGTTTCTTTCTTCCCTAAGATTTTGCAGGAAAAGGTACGCTTTTAGCTCCAAGCCAATGGATTGTTTCTTATATTGTCCAACCTCCTTTGAATATCCCGTTTCGGAGAAGATCTAAATTGTGCTCCAGCTATTCCTGGTTTCCATGTATGTCACATGTTGCTTCCCTAGCTTCTTATTCCATTCTCTCCATTTTGCTTGGCATCCCTACCATAGCTAGGCGAGTTTCTTGATTATAAGGAGGACAATGATGTGAAAATTGAAAGTCCTTCCCTGTCTGTTTGAGTTGAGTTTTGCAAAATTGTTGAATTCTAGGGTTTAACCAATCTTTCTTCCTAGACGAACTTATAAAACCAAGTCCACATTGATAAGTTTGGGAGCTAAATTCTTGGGTTGGTTGTTGTTGTAGATGCTTGGATCTTCTCCATCTATGGACCTTGGTTGAATTATAGGGCAACCCTCCTTCCAACTTTTTTGTGGCTCACTTGAGGCCCAAAAAACAAGATTTGTTCACACCCCCCACCTTCGTGTGTAGTGATTCTAGTGAATCCCCATGTCAGATGTGTGGATCCATAGGACGTGCCCTTCCTGAGTGCCTAAGATGTGTCCCACACTCAAAATCTGCATGCTTGATGCGCAACGTGAGAAAAGGAATGGATTAGGGTAAAAAACACACAATATAGAGGTCTTCTGGATTTCTTTCATACATTATCATTTCGGAAAATCTTAAGGTTGTATACAAAGAAGGAGAAGCTTGAAAATTCAAGGCTTTTCTGCACTAAATTATGCAATTATTTTGTTAGTTTATCATTTCTTGAACAACAACTTTCTTGCACAGGAATTATGGCTCAATCATCTTATCTATGTAATATATTTTGATGACATTGAATGAGAAAACTACAATTTTAATTCCTGAGTTCATGGTTCTATATGTATGATATGTGGTGTATTGTTTTGTGTTTGAAGTAGTTCTATTTTCTAAATGTAAAAAAAACAAATTATATATATATATATAGAAGAATAACTTCACAGGATTCCTCCATCTTCCCCAAATCCCCGAATGGAGGCTAGCAGTAACTACCAACTGCAGTAGCAACCAGTAAGCGGGACATGATCCCATAACCTTTTGGTGATTATGCCTTGAGCGAG
>APFE031202349.1:14469-30632 GCA_000404065.3 Pinus taeda
ATTGGTCCAAGTAGACTCTCTTATTAGCGCAAGAAGTTACTCTATTAGAGTGTAAACATGTCAACATACGAGACTTGACCTAGGTGGGAAGGATAACAACTATGCAGTTTCAGATGGTTGGGCCTTTGTCCCTATTCATAGATTTTAGGTTTCCATTATTGTTCACTGCAAGGTGCAAAGATATATGCCTTGTGAGTTGTCAATCATGAGAGCTTACTATAAAAGCTTTGTTTCTAGTCTATTTATGCTAATCCAATTCTCCTATCTCTATTATCCATAATGGTATCATTTCATGTTTTCTCCATTATGGTTTTGACAACGAAAGGACTTGTGACTTCACTATTTTTCCATAAACCGCTTGGCATTTGTTTTCACTTCAGTTTAAAATGCAATTTCTTTAGGCAAATTGGTTTTGGGATCATAATAAAACAGATTGTCTTAAACCTCTTTTCCTCTGTTTTCTTTGCTATTGTTTTGTTGTCTTGACATTTCTTTTTCTCAATTTAGGCTTACAGACATGACTCCACAACCTATAACATGAAAACTAGTGATTGTAACTAGATCCTTTACTTAAAATGATCTCTCTGCTATTTTATATCAAGGGAGAGATTTGGAAATGCTAAACTTTTTGGAATATGCATCTAGCACATGTCTATTAGTCATTTGTTTTGTATATGTTGGATATAGTAACATCAGGATTCACTACAACTAAACTATAGGAAATTCTTCTTAGAAATGACAGATTGTTTTATGCCAGATTCATCGTTGAAATTCTAAATTCAAATTTTCTACCAAGTCTTGTCTGTGGCAATTATTATATCTACAAGCAATTAGAGAACTTAAATTTTCTTTGTATGGGCTTTTCTGATGTTTCTTATTCCATGGTACAATTCTTCCATTCAGGTCAAATCAGTGCTCGGGAAAAACTAGTCAAAGGTTGGAAGTAGATATTTTCCACCATGGTACTCCTTTACCTCCTCAATATGGATTTTTTATTTTCAAACTTTTTAAGTTTTATGGTGTTCATCTCTCAATGTATTTTATTCTTTCAGGTTTATCAAAGAGTTGGGCATAAGCTGGAAAAAGAAGAATATGAATTGAAATTAACATAGTAAGTTTAAATCTATCAAGTATCTTACCATAGAAAAATTCACTCCTAATGTTTATTCTTTCTGGGATATTCATTTTTTTTTTTTAGGTCAGTGAAGGACGAGAATAAATAGTACGCATATGTACAAATGTATTATGTAAAGAACTAAGTGAAATAATAAAGATCTCTTCCACTAAAGCTCTGAAGCATCTCGTTTTCCTTGGGTAAATTAAGTAAAATCATAAATGAATCATGCCCAAATATTTTGGAATCTAAATTCAAATGAGTGCATTTCCCATTCAAATTGATCAGACTTGGGCATAAATAGTTGATGAGACAATCCAACATGATATGTATGAGGTCAATTGAAAAATCTGAGAGAAACAAGGATAGGGTATTCTAATTTACCCCATGAAAAACAAAATGCAGAGGCCTATATAGGGACAACCAAAGGGAAAATGATGATGCTTTGTAGAAAATTGGCTGGAATCCATAGCTAGGAGTTAATATTATAGAGCTGCAATGATCATTTTTGGAGAAATATAAAATTGATATAAAGTAGCGTTTGGTGTTGGCCTCTATGTGATTTATGGTGGTCGTCTCCTCATGCCTATTGATCCCAAAATGGGAACTAAATTTGTTCTAATTAATTATTGTTCTTGAAAGATCTCAAGGGAACATGAGAGATACAATTTTGGTAGCTTTTGACATACTCTTCTGGAGTGTTGTCTTTTATATGTTGTCTTTTGTTAAATTTTTAATAATTCAGAGCTGAAAAAAATGTAATTTTTTTGCTTAATGATTTGGGCTCGCAATAACTAAATGGCATCGAAATGGCATTTGGGAAAAAGGTGTTTTATGCTATCAAATTTATTGTTCTTTTCTTTATACTGCCTCATATCATTTAATTATCCATTGTTATATGTATTTACTTGTATTTCCAAAGAAAATGTTGGCACCAAATGTATCTCAATTTACCTGAAATTTTGTTCCTTTGTGCCACACTAACGCAGAAAGATGCCATTTCAAAATAGTTTTACATTAATGTCTTTTGAGCAGGAATGGTTAAAGGATGCACATCACCCATTACAATAACTAATATATCGGAGATGCAATTTTAAAATATTTATTTGTAATAATTTTTCTTTTTAGTAGAATGTTTAAAACATATAAATCATTTATCATAATAATTATTTTGTATTAATTTGATTATACGTAATAATTTAAGGTATACGTTATTTGACATGATAATATGGAACATGGAGTGGGTATGCGATCTACTACCATGGGAATCTTGAAACCAACAGACAAGTAGATGTATGTTGCTTTGTCCATGTTGACTAGGCTAGAGACATTGGTCAATGGAGGTCAACCAACGGGTATGTTTTCAAACTGTTTGGTGAAGCTATAAGTTGGATGAGTAAGAGACAAGTGGTTATAGCCTTGTCAACTATAAAATCTGATTATATGGCGTCCACTCATTCAAGCAAGGAAGTGGTAGGGCAGAAGCTTTCATGTTCAAAGATTAACCATTATTTGACATGATAATATGGAACATGGAGTGGGCCTGGAGTACCTAAAATTGCTTCTACTTTCCTAAGAGTTGGTCTTCCTCAGATATAAGGAAACAAGTTAGATGCAGGAGCATCTAACTTAAGGTAACATGTTTACTAAGGGATTTGGATTCTTAAGTTAGGATTTAATTATTTAATGTATTTTCTTATCATTTTAGGAGAGAATGAGAATTATTGTAAATAGAAGAAGGTTCAATAGTATTTTGGAAGAGTTGAAATATTTGAGGGTTAGTTAGTTCTCATCTAGAGATAAGGGATTAGGTGAGAGTTTTTATGGATGATGAGAGATATTGTGGGAGTTTATTTGGGATGTAGAGTCTACTTTGGGTTCAAATTCACTTGTATAAATCTAAGTGAGCCCATGACACATGTAAAATAAGGAGAGTTAGGAAAGAAAGGCTAATTATTAGGCCAATAATTCTCTTGTAAATATCTTATTTATTTAATGAATTATTTTTGAATATTTCTTTAATGAATTATTTTTTAATATTTGTATGCATTCGTTATGTATATGGATTTTAGTTTTATGTGGTTTTTCATTTGCAATAGTTTGCGCCATCATTTTGGTATCAAAGCTAGGTTGAGATTGATTTCTTGTAAACTGTGTGATGGATTGTCTTGTGCTTTTGGAGTCATTGTTGCGTGAATTTTTTGCATGTTGCTGCGAAGAGGGTGGCATCGTTGGAGCAAGGTTCTATGTGTAAAGATCACTACGAGCGATCGTTGTTTTGTTTGATGAATATATGGCATCTCAAAATTGAGACTGTGCATTGCTAGTGAGAGAAAAGTGTGAATATCAAACAATTTGTTGTATTATTTGTTATTTGTGCAATCTAAAATGACGCTAAATCACTATCAGAAAAGTGGAGGAGCTATCATATCTTTATTATTGGATAATTCGATCTACTCAGAGGTTGTAGTCGTTGCCTTTGGAGTTAGACACATTGTTATTGACACCTTGTGTGAGACATCTGCGTAGAGAAGCAATGCAAAGGGTGTGGGATGAAGTTTTAAGGGTGAGGTTTCTAGTGTGCTTAATTGGAGATGGACCTTCTCAATTGAAACCATAGCCTGTTGTCCCAATGGGGATGAAACACTGTGATGGAGACAACGACGGGTTAGAAATATTGCAGTGTCTTTTCCAACAATGAGTTGAGCAAGCATAGCACACCCACTTATTACTTCACACCATAGTTATCAAATTTGAATTTAAATTTTGATTCGAATTTGATATGATACGATCAAAATTCGTACGAGAAATTTTCAATTCGGTATCGGTAAAAAAAATACCATAGTATACCATAGTATACATCTTATATATATATATATATTATAATATATATTATATATATAATATATATATATAATAGATATAATGATATTATTTTACTCATTTTCTTTTTATTCATTTTTAAAATTTAAATATTTTGTAATAATTTTTTGTCAATATATGAACAATTTTAAAAATGAATGAAATTCACTAAGCAAAATCATAACAACACTTATTTACTAATCTCTCTCGAAACTACATCTCTCCCTAGACTTTTGTAATTAATATACATTTAAAAAATAAATATTCAAAATTGAAAACTAAATCTCTCCTTAGTTTCAAATGTTATATAAAATCTTTTTTAATTAGTACATATTTAAAAACTAAATATTCAAAACTTATTTTTAATCAGCCAAGTTTTCCAATGATGGTCTAAAATCCAAAACCCTAGTAAAAAAAAAGATTCCTTGCCACATGAGAGGCTTATTTGCGCTTAGATTGCCGGGAGGATGACACTAAGATGTAAAAATTGGCAATTCAAAAAATATTGTAAGATAAAGAATAAATAAGTTAATTACATTATAATTCTTTTGAATTGAATTGCAAGCCGCAACCCTCGAAATTTAACAAAACATTACTTAAATCATGATCAAGCTATTTACCTGCTCGCAAATAGTAAAATCTCATCTTCCTTCATAGCTCTTGCGAATATATGTAGGGCTCTACATTTTAAGGACGTCGCTTTGAAATGTTGAGCATTTTTGTAGGGCAGAAACCTCTTCTTTGACTGATGCGAGGGGTTCTCACTTATTTTCAGCTAGGGCTTTGCGTTTTGGGGTTTCATCTTGATACATAAAATTCCAAGGGAGACGCAGGCTTATTATCATTGTTTTGCTTGGCCATATGAGTTTTAAGGCTGATTTCTATTGCAAACATTTATGTGTTATAATCTTTCATGTTTTTGTAGAGATTTAAATTCAAAATTTGAAGGGTTTTCTCATTTGGATTTTTGGTGTATTGGTGACTGTAGCATTGTGCGTATTGGTGACTGTAGTATTCAAATGTTGAGCATAGTGGATAGAGCAGTATAGAAGACAAGACAGTGGACAGTGCGACAGTTGTCAAGAAGTCTGATCAACATACTTTGAAGGGTTAAGCATCAAACAGAGTAAACAACAACAATGAGTGACCAGTACTGCTCAAAGGCATAAACCAGAAAAGGAAGAGGATGCACGCTAAGTGTTTGATGCATCAATTGTATAACAACTGAAGTTACAGTCCTGTTTTTGTAGTACTTTTACAGGACTTTTGATGGACTTATACATGGATGTTAACCAATTCCTTGAAATCTTGTCAGAGTCTCCAGCGTCACCTGAAGTAACAGTGATTGAAGGTCAAGGGGTACAGCTTGAAACTAGGTTCCATGAAAAAATCGTGGAGTTGAATTTTTCATTTTGGACAACCCAAGTAAAACAAATTTTGCAAGAACCTCCTTTGATAAGATTATCATTCCTATTTGGGCATGTAACATGTGAGAAATTGCTTTGCAACATTCATGGTTTGGACTCACCACATGGAGGGCATTTGTCTCATGGATTCATGACAGCAAAAAAGTGAGTATTTGCTACATCAGTTTACTTTGAATCAATGCCATACCGTCTAGATGAGTCCATGGGTGAGATCGCATTGCTAGCCTAATAATAATTAGGAGGGAAACAGTTCCATGATTGAAAAATATTGAACCAGTATTTTGGGGAAGTGTTCAAACTATTAATGGTTGTGTTTGTTTTCTTGGGTTATAGGATTCATTGACTATGAAATGCTTGAGAATACTACCGCCCTTTTTAGGCCCAAACTTATGATTATTGGTGCTAGTGCATATCCCCGAGACATTGATTACCCTCGCATGAGGCAGGTATTGAAGCTGGGTATTTCTACAAATCTTATAATGGCAGTCCTTTCAAAAATTTCTCTTTCCAGTAACGTTTATTCTAGCATATTTTATTAATATGTTCTTTTAGTATGTAATGTTGGATTTTTTATGCTTTTTAGTACTAAATTTTTTTGGTTTGGGAACATTGTCGATACAGTTGGGGCATACTTAATGATGGACATGGCTATACCTATAAAATTCGTTACAAAAACAAGTGGGAGAATTCTATCTCCAATACTCATATTTGTTCATCTCCATCTAAAGATAGGTAGGATAAGTAAAAAACATTTCACAAAATCCATGCTCTAACATAGCTACTTGGCAACTATTTTACAAACTAATTATATAACAAGATACATAGATAGATCATTCCTAATTTTTCAACTGGCCTCAAAGGAAGTACCCGAACTCAACGAGCAAGGATTTTAATCCCAATTCTTTGTTCCATTTAAATTCTTGTTCTCACATTTCTTTCCCATATTTCCTCCCTCTCATGACTGGCATAGAGCTTAATGTTTGTTTAGCTACACTTGCATAAGTGAGTTTTAATGTCTACCCTTGTTACCCCTAGGCTGAGGGAACATCTTCCCTCACTATCTCTAATCATTTTTCCTCCCATGGATTACTAATCTGTTGTTTCACCATTTTTCCCTTGTATTTCTTCTCAATTTTTCCATTTTCACATTTTTTATTTTTTTCACTTATCTTCTTCATGTCAATTTTTTAAGGACTTATTGTGGCTCATTTCCCACTCTTCACTCATATATTTATATTCCAATAAATGAGAAATATATTTATATTCCATATGAGTAAATACATATTTCAGTCCTCGAGGGATTGCTTAGAAAACAAGGCTCATAGTCATTACAAGAAATATTCATTATGAGTCCAACACATTGTCACATGTAGAATTTCTCCCTACCACCCACGCTAAACCTAATTGACTTTCCATGAGAAATATCATTATATTCCATATAAGGAATATACTTATGAGGAATACACTTGTTTTGGTTCTTGATGGATTCACTAGCAAGGCTTCAAACCATTACAAGAAATACTCATTATGAACTTTGTTAGCCCTTCACAAAGCCTTTATTATTCAATGAAATATTCGCCAAGATCTTACAAGATTTTATAATCCAATGGAATATTTTCCATGATTTTACAAGATAATATAATTTGGTGAGAGATTCGCCAAAAAAATTATATATACATATTATATTATTAATAAAATTGCCTTCCATTTTTCCTATGTATCATGGGGATTCACCCATTTATTATATATATAAATTTAGGGATGTTTTTAAAATTTTCCTTGACTGAGACTCCCTAGAATATCTGTTTTGAATTCATCAAGCATATTACCAATTTCTGCCCTACTCACTATTCCAATTGCAGATTTATTTACTCTAACAAGAGAAGGATCTCTTGGACCTTTCCCAGTTTTGGATTTCCCTCTTGAGAGATGAACACATAATTCTCCTATATCATTTAATGGGAGTTGAGAGATATCTCCCTTCCCCATCATGTTAAGGATATCTATCCACTCATCTCTAATGGCTTTTAATAAAAGAGCTTTTAAGGTATATTCATATAAATTTTCCATCTTTCCTCTTTTCAAATTATAGTTGGATCTCTCAATCAAATCCTCTAAATTTTCATCCTCTCTTTGCATCATTTTGAACACTTCATCTTTGTGATTGGTAGGCATGCAATATTCCAAATACCTTTCCAAAAACACTTTTTTTGTCATTCCATGTTCTAATGGATTGAGTGACTAACCCCATGAACCACTTCAAAGCAGCTCCTTTTAGTGTTGAATGGAACAACTTAAGTTTTTGAGAGTCTTTTAGATAATCATAGGTTCTACACACAAGACTTCAAACTCAAATAAAGATGTTTTAGGATCCTCACTTTTTAACCCATGGAAGTTTGGGAGGACAGAAGGTGAGATATTTTTCATTATGGCATTTGTTTCTTCATCCACTATAGGGAATCCAAAAAAAATTATCTGTTTCCTATTTCCTCTGCCTCCTCCATTATTTCCTCTACCTCTTCCTCTACCCCCTCCTCCAATCAGTGTGAATTCTCCATCCTCTCCTTCTTCTGCCATTATAGTTTCTTTAGGGTCAGTATAGGGTTCAACAAACAAGGTTACTTTCTCCTCCTCTAGTTCTTCTATTAATGCGATATGGGAGAGAGTTTCTACTTCTTCTTCCTCACCAGGTATTCCTAATGCGTCAACTAAAATGTGCTCCCCTGTAGAGGTGCAAAAGGCTACTCCTGTTGTTGGAGATCCAAGATTTTTCTCCTCTAGGACTGACTTGGTAGCTGAAGTAGGAGATTCTTTTGATTGGATTTCTGCCCCTGGAATTTTAGGAGTTCTATGGCTAGGAGTATGAGTTTGGGATGGAGGTGTATCTCTTCTTGTTCTTGGTGGAGTATGTGGGGTTGTAGGAATTGAACTCTTGCCTCTAGCTATAAATCTACCCCTAGAGTCTCTTTCTCTATGCATATCATTTTTTTTTTCAATGTAAGAGATAAAGTTACCTAGTTACACTTCCCCAGCAATGGCGCCAAAATGTTTAGTCAATTTAGTATCCTAAATTGCTTTACATAAATTATCAACCGAGGCTCATAAGTTGATGAAGTGTAGTGCATTGTATGTGCTAGTCAACCCTTCTTACTTCGTTGTTTTGTATTTTATGTTGTTTTGCGGGTTTTTATTCTTTGATCCCTAATGATGTACAATTTGAACTATGAGAAACCGAATCTAAATTTCTTAAAGGTGAACCAAGAGCTCAAAAGCTAGTCAAAATCTAAGTTAAAAGAAGGAAAAACAGAGCATCTATCCTATCTTGTCAGTTGATCCTATGTCAAAAATTAAAAGGTGAAGGTGTAAGGAAAATTGATATCATTACAGAGAATGAAACTAACTGAAGTACTTCAAGTTGCCCAAACCTTCAATTTTGAAAGATAACTTTCTTGAGATGGCATACAAGCAACTTCTTATACTTTATGGTCCAAATAAAACATGCAGAAGGTAAATGATTGGTTTCAATCCTTGCGTGAAGTGAATGTTTAACCAGTTAGTTTATGATGGATATCATTTTGAAATGGTGACCAAAACCATTTATTCACACAGTGCATTGGCAATCTGTACTAGGAAATAAATAAGAGAGAAAACAAAACAGTGAGTAAACTAATCAACAATGCATCCTCATTACTTTCAACCTTACCCTATTTAAAAAAAAAAGTTGTTTCCTTTATGAAATGGGTTAGAGAAACAAGACTGCACCATCAAATTCTAACATTGTGCTATTGATCAGAACTAAAAGAAAACAAACTACAAGGAATCAACTTAAGTTACAAACACTTCTAAAAGAAAATAATGAAAATAAACTGAATAGTAAACAAATAAAAAGAAAAAAACCTCCTTCAATGCAGGGGCCCTCTACAACTGACTGAGTTGAGCTACTAACTAGCTGAAGATACTCTTTCAAATGATCACTGGTCAAAACACGGCTTCATATTATTGACAGGAACAAAAAGTTCAAAATTACAGAGCTATAAGTCTGAGCTTAATACATCCAAAAACTTTGAACTTCTCTTAGTTCTATACAACTGGTAGTTAAAGAAAACATTCATAACTGTATTTTGAGGAAAATTAGCTACAGGTGGTCTACACATATTACAACTAATCTGCGTAAATGTTTGATCAGCTACAGGTGACTTGAATTCGAATAAGGTGGTTGCACAGAACCATTGACACAGGTGGTTGGTCCGAGTTAATGCTTCAATAGATCTGTTGGATTTATTAATTAACCATGAAAGGGTGGACAAAGAGTCCTATTGCTTCTGGGTTTCATAGATTTGACTCCACCTTTGACTGTGATCTTGAGCTGGATTTTTTGTCGATCTGGGCTGGGTGACTAGGATAGAATCCATGTCGAGATGATTCCAGAGATGCACATGTGACCGGTTTCTTTGTTTGACACATGTAACTTGTTCAACCATGGAAGTAGCTACGGAACACATGATTAGTTGCAGAATAGGCTGCGTTCCGTAGCTAATTTGAAAAAACTTATTTCAAATAGAAAAAACATAAAAGTATAACATGTCAATCATTTAATTCATTCCTTGAGACAAAATCTATCATTTATTAGTGATGGGGATTTTTCTTTTATGGAAAACAAGAGAAAGAAGTGAGAAAAGTTGTCAAAGAGAGAGTCATTCTGAGGTCCAACAACCGCTTGACCATTTCAATCAAGGAGTACCTTTTTCATAAATAGTTTATCCCAACCTGAAAAAGGGTTAAATGTATACTGGGTAAACGACGTTTCACAGCCTTTAGCGAGTTCAAAAATGACATGATCTCAGAAATCTTTTCGTGTTTTAGGAGTCTGAAAAGAGTTGAAAGAAGATCCCCCATTTTTATTCTCTTTAACGAGTTAAAAAAGGTAAAAAATACTTGGCAATATTTTCATCTTTTACGAGTCAGAAAGAGCTTAAAGGTGACTCGTCCTAGAGGAATGAGTGGTATAAAGGTAGTAACTGGTTATGGAAATGGAGGAACTACTTAAAACATGTAATGGTCAAGAGGCTGGCTAATAAAATGACTCATTGATGCGGTTCCTCTAGAAAGGAAAAAGTGAAAGCATATGATCGACCAAAGAGATGGTGGCGATGGAATAAAACAACCAAGGCTTATCTAGCAAAAATCAGTTGATTAAAACAGCAACCACGAGATGTAAATCAGGCATGGGTTCATTTTTAACTCTGCTTGGATTTAGTTTCATGTTTACACAAGCTTGAAACGAAAAACTATGCTTGAGATAAGTTTGCATGCCCCTGACAAGATGACTCAATTTGAGGCACATGCCCCCCAAGATTCATTTCATTCAGCTAGTGGATGGAATGAAGGTTCACTTTCAAGATCCAAGAAATACTCGGCTGTGATTTTATGAGGTCTTAATCAAAGACGGGATTTGGAAAAGGGATATGTTTCATTTTTTAATGAGGTTGACACAGTAAAAGAACTTTCCTCGGACATCTGTTTCATTTTTTAACAATGTAGATACAAGAAGAAACAATCCTCGGACCCTTGTTTCATTTTTAACGAGTTTGACACAAGAAAAGGAACTATGCTCTCACTTCTTGATTCATTTTTTAACGAGGTTGTCACAAGACAAGGAACCATCCGCATGACTCCTTGTTTCATTTTTTAACGAGGTTGACACAAGGCCATGAACTATCCTCACGACATTTGTTCATGACCCATACGAGAACATGGCCCCCAAGAGGTCCTCACTGGACAAGAGAACTACACTTTAGGAGGAACACATGTTAATTGGTACAAATGATAGAACAAGTTCCAATGCCCCCAATACATAATTTACTATACCATCTGTGTGATCATCAACAAATGTGGAGATGAAACGGGTAGCCACATAAGATGGAAGGCAGAAAGTAATGAATTTACTCCAATCAAAAGAAATGACAGAACTACTTGGTGGGGGTATCATATGATTTCCCCCATGCTCTGCAGGAATAAAAGAAGGACTCTCCTGAACAACCGGGACGGGAGGGTCACTCTTCAATTCATGGGAATCTGAGGAGACGAGAAGAACATGAGCAGTATGATCACCACTCTCTTCGAGAACAGAGTGAACAACTGAAAGTGGAGCCAAGTTGACACTCTTTTTTACCAATTATCAGTTGGGAACAGAAATAAGAGAGTCATGCTCAGGAACATTAGGATGGGAAAGAGATGAATCCAAGTCAATCTCTTTACCAACTAGGAGAGGGTTAGAAGAAAGCCTCTAATAACCAACAGGAAGTTGGGGTTGAGGAGCTGTAAGGTTTTCCAAAATTTTGGAAGCTTTATCCATAAGAGGACAAAGATGCAGAAGATGCTTCCCTTCGCATAACCTATAGGGTAATCTAATCTTTCCCTTCTTCTTACCATCATTAGATGAAGGTGTAGAATCGACATGATCTCCAGAGGTCCACTGGGATGGTCGATTCATGTGTTGAGACCATACCTCTAAGACTGGGAATTCCAGGATAGTCTCGAAGGAGATGGTCACTCTTACACAGCTTGCAAGGGAATCTGACCTTCCATGGAGGATCAGAAGGTTTGTCTACAGGAGGTGCATTTGCAGTAACAAGCGCACGGTTGGCCTCTCACTTATCTGATTTCTTCTTCTTCGTATTCTTCTTCTTCTTAGCCTCCTGGTTACTGGATTTCAAACTTTCACCAAGCGAAGTAGAAGGGAAAGATGAAGAAACATGGGAAGAAGGTGAGAGTTCAACCTTAGAATAAACATGGCCTGGTTCAGATGAAGGAGATGGTTGAATAGGAGTTGGGACACTCGAGACCACCGAGGTCAAAAATAACCAGATAGATAAACCAATGTGTAAGCCAGGGAGGGGCAATGTTGCCATATAAGGAGCACCATCATTTCCAAAAGATGGAAAAGGACCAGGATTCCAACCCAGGGAAATCCTTGACTGGTAGACTCTAGAAATGTTTCCATTGGAAACAACCCTAAAGAATCACTAAGGAAGATAACTTTTAACCAGGAATATTTCAAGGGTAGTTAATTTTAACACACTGAATCAAAACTTTGCCTTTTCATATTTTACGAGTCGAGAAAGGGACGAAAGGTGACTCTAGTCACTTTCAGAGTTAACAAGCTCAAAAGGACAAGTGCTCGATGATATTTTAAATTTAAAGATCCAAAGGACCAAAATGAGTACTCTAGATTATCTAGGCAAAAGGATTACTAGGTAACCGTGAATTGCAGAATACCTCCCAACCAACCGAGAAGTACAGGCAGGAAATCTCCCCGAATGTTGTGTTCGGTGTATCATGTTTACAAGGTGGCATACTCAACTTCCAACGGATAAAGGATTTCAACCTAGTGGGGTATCCCTTTATATAAACGATGGTATGGGGAGAACAAGTCTATACTAGCACTATCTAGTGCCGAAGTGAATGAAAGCTACTAGGTTTAAAGACGTCGGAACACGTCTCTAGCCTAGACTTCTAAATGTAAGCGTTAAGTGATGGTTGCAAATGGAGGAATTATAAATTTCTATAGAAAGTTCCCTAATATAAGGCTAACCATGGAATAATATGTATTGAATAGTCCAATTCTTTCCATTCCAATGGGTGTTGTTGATGTTTAACTAAGAGTCCAATGGTCACAATATTTGATAGCTTTCAATTTTCAAGAACTTTTCTTGAATTTTTTTTGGGAAGAAAAGGAAGTTGAAATAAGGGGTATCATAGGGAAACTAGGAAAGATAATCAGCTCTAATGGCATCACAAATCTTCTGAAGAAAGAAAAATGGGGCGTAATTGCACAATTATGTTCACCAGGGGTTCAAACATCGAAATCATCTATTTCTCAAGATATCCAAAAAGTCTTGGAAAAGTGTTCCAAGGTGTTTGAGACTCCAAAAGTCATCCCACCTATTCTTGATCATGATTATGTGATCCACATGATTCTAGGAAGTGTTCCTCCAAACATCATGCCTTACAGATATCCTTATGCCTAAAAGAGTGAAATTGAATGTATTGTTGTAGAAATGTTGGAGGCTAGTATAATTCAACCTAGTCAAATTTCTTTCTCTGCTCCAGTAGTATTGGTGCACAAGAAGGATGGATTATGGCATATGTGTCCATATTATAGGGAGCTCAACAATCTCACTATTAAAGATAAATTTCCCATTCTTGTCATTGATGAATTGTTGGATGAATTACATGGATCAATTTACTTCACCAAGCCAGATCTTCGTTCAAGATATCATCAAATTAGAATGAAGATTGAAGACATTTTGAAAACAACATTCAAAACTCATGAGGGACATTATGAATTTTTGGTCATGCCTTTTGGCCTTACTAATGCACCTTCCACATTTCAAGGTTTGATGAATTCCATTTTCAAACCTTTCCTTAGAAAATTTGTGTTAGTATTTTTTTAGGATACACTAATCTACAACAAGTCTTGGAAGGATCATGTTCAACATGTTGACAAGGTGCTCAAACTATTGGAGGAGAAACAATTATATGCAAAAACCTCCAAATGTTTCTTTGGATTATAGGAGGTGGAATATTTCAGTCATATTGTATCTCATGAAGGTGTTAAGGTAGATCCTAACAAAATTAAAACCATTAAGGAAGGGAAAATCCCCACAACCATAAAGCATCTTCAAGGATTTCCTGGGTTGACAGGGTATTATCTCAAGTGTGTTAATAATTATGAGAGAATAGTAGCACCACTAACATCATTACTAAAGAAAGATGGATTTTCTTGGACTCCATAAGCAACAAATGCATTTGAACATATTAAAGAGACAACATGCCAAGCACCAGTCTTAGCTATGTCATACTTCACAAAAAAAATATTGTGGAATATGATGCATTAGGAAATAGAATTGGTGTTGTTTTAATTCAATAAGGAAGACCCATTGCTTTTGAAAGTTGTCCAATCAAAGGAAAGTATTTACACAAACCTATTTATGAGAAGGAAATGTTGGCTATACTACATGCACTAAATAAATGGCAACCTTACCTAATGGGAAGACACTTCAAGGTAAAAACAAATCACGATAATCTTAATAATTTTTGGAACAAATATTTGTTGGCATTATGTTTCTGGTGAGGTTATATGTTACAGATGTTGTACTTGATGGCAACACCCATGGCATGGCTCTCAAAATGATGAAAATTAAGAAGTACGCAGGAGAACAGTTCAGAAGATGCGAACCCGCAGGTACGTCGTGCAGGGACCGCGTCCAGACACGCTGGTTACCCATTCATGAGGTGCATACCCCAGTGCACACACTTCAAGGAAGTAAAACGTGCACACGTGGGGTTTCTTATGTTTAACCCTTGGTATTTAGTCGACGGTATTATGTTATTATGGTTTTGGCCCGTGGTATTGAGCCATGATTTGAGGAAGAGCTTGCCTATATGAAGCAAAGGAGATCATTTGGCTTAAGTATGCTTTTGGGTTGAATATCTTAAGATCTGAAATATTTGGGTTATTGTTTCAAAAGGCTTGATCTATATGAAAGTGAAGTGGAAAGCGAATCTGTGAAGGGTGATCTCTTGAGTGCTTGATCAGATCTGGGCATCCGTCTAACTGTAGCAAACTGGTGATCTGCAAATTCAGCCCTAATCTGATGTACGCAGGTGTTTAACGGTGCCTCTGTGTGGGTACGTAGAGCAGAAGAAGGCAAGCTGCGTGGGTATGCAAAGCAGAAGACGGGTGACTGTGTGGGTACGCAGAGCAGAAACAGGCGAACTGCGTGGGTTCGCAGAGCAGCAGTGGTTCAGGTGCATACGCACAGTAAAAGTACGCGGCGCGATAGTCTTTCTAGGTGCGTACCTCTGTGGCAGTACGTGGCGCGATAGTGCATCTGAGTGCGTATTGTACCCAGCGCGACAGAAGAAGCGGTGCATGGTCACGCAGTGCAACAGAAGGAGATCTGCGGGTCTACGCAGAGAAGCAGAGGGTGAAGTGCGTAGCGACGCAGGCCAAAGAAAGGAAAGCTGCGTATTTGTCTCATGATGATCTGTTGACTGAATTTTTCTGTTGATAAGTTGTTATGGGTTTAGTTCTGTGTTGTTGATCTGGTTACTGTTGTTGACTGTGAAATCTACATGTACTTGATGATCATTTGATGTATATGGATCCAGTTTGAAAATTCATGAAAAGTTGTCCTTGAAAAGAATTAGGGGGTTGTAGCTCCCTTCCAGGAGAGACTGGAAAACGAGAGAGAGTTGTAGCTCTCTGCAGGTTGCAGCCTGCGTATTGGTAAAGGACTGCACCAATACAAGACCATTGTAAAAGGAGTTTCTACTTTGAAAGAAGATAGAGACATATTGCAACAGGTGGTTTTCACCCACAGTGGGTTTCCACCTTATATCTGGTGTTCTTTGATGTGACTGTCTGTTTTTCTTGTTCATGCTCATTATTTTATGGTACTGATATGCAAAAATAATTCAAAGTGTAAATAAGGAAGATTTTGTAAAAGAACTAGATAATACTGATTCAGCGCCCCTCTAAGTATTATTTTCAACAATTGGTATCAGAGCAGGTCCTTCTGAAGAAGCTTGATCGCTTGAAGGAAGATCTTTCATCATGAGCAACTACGAGAAGGAAGCATCTATCAGGCCACCGGTTTTTGATGGAACAAACTTCAATTATTGGAAGGTAAGAGTTACTGCCTATCTTCAATCTCTTGGTACAGAAGTTTGGAATATTGTAGAGACAGGATATG